>CM055658.1:12955868-13035380 GCA_029378335.1 Agrilus mali
GTAAGCAAAAAGGATGGTGCCCTTAGATTATGTGTAGACTAAGGGCGTTAAATGCAATTAGAGTCAAGGGTAGGTGTCCTCTACCACTTATTGCAGATCAATTGGATCGATTGGCGGGCGAAAGGTTCTTTACAACCTTAGATTTGGCGCAATGTTGCCACCAGGTACCTATGCATCCTGATTCCATTGATAAGACGGCGTTTATCACTCCAGATGGGCAATACGAGTATTCAAGAGTGCCATTTGAATTGGCGAATTCTCCAGCGGTGTTTCAGAGAATAATTAATAAAATGTTGGGTGGATTAAGACACGACCAGGTGTTGGCGTATATGGATGATCTACTGATTCCATCGACGACAGTAGAGGGCGGTTTGGCCCTATTAGGACAGGTGCTAGACTTAGTAGGAGAAGCAGGTTTCAAATTGAACGTGGCGAAATGTTCCTTTTTGAAGACATCAATCAAGTATCTTGGGCACGAGGTGAGTGGCGAAGGCATCAAACCAGGAGCTAGGAAGGTGAAGGCGGTGGCAGAGTTTCCCGTACTCTTACTCGACTTACAAAAAAGGGAATAGAATGGAGATGGGGCGATACGGAACAGAAGGCATTCGACGATCTGAAGGGGGCCTTAGTCGACAGGCCTATCTTAGGGATTTACCATGGCGATCTACCCACCGAACTGCATACTGATGCCAGTAAGATTGGGCTAGGCGGAATATTATTTCAGAACCAAGCAACTGGTGAGTTACAGGTGTTTTCTTATTACAGTAGGGCGACGACGAAGGCGGAAGTACTCTATCAAAGCTACAAACACGAGACTCTTGCCTTAGTGGAATCAGTTAGATTTAGAGTTTATCTGGTAGGTATCCATTTTAAAGTGGTGACTGATTGTTCGGCGGTTAGGGCGACGCTACTCAAACGGGATATAGTCCCAAGAATAGCTAGATGGTGGTTGGCGATTCAGGAATACGACATGGAGGTAGAGTATCGACCAGGAGATAAGATGCGACACGTAGATGCTCTCAGTCGTAATCCTGTTCAGGTGAATTTGGTGAATGTTTCTGAGGCGGATTGTTTTGGAACAATACAGCTTCAAGACGAGAAGGTGCAAGTAGGGTAAGATAGCCGTTTCTATTTCAGAGGGCGAGAGGGTTTTGATTTGTGACAATTGTGACGTAATTGCAATTGATTGAAATAGGTGAAATGGTGTTGTAGAGAGCGAGGTGGTCGGTTAAATAGCAAATATGAATTGCAGACGCAGCATTAGCTCCATGTTACTTTTGTTGCATGCGTGGATACCTTCACATACACACACATACATACTCTGCTTTACCAAACAATAATTCTGTAAGCTATCATTTTACATGTGTAAGTTCATCATACACAGACAAACATTACTTGTCCTGCGGTATACGTACCATCTTAAATTCGCTGATGTCGCACACACATGTATACTTTACGCACACGTCTTAATTAAACCTGTACCCGTTCCTCTCTGTCAAATTCACGCGCTTTACGTATTCCATCTTACTCCGTCTACATCGAGCAAATATGAATTGCAGACGCAGCATTAGCTCCACGTTACTTTTGTTGCCAATATGTATACATACATACATATATACATATATATACACACTACTTTAACTTCTGTTTTCGAGATAACCTACCACAACATTCATACCTACCAATAATTCTGCAAGCTATCATGTATAAGTTCATCACATACAGACATCACTTGTCGTCGATGGTGAACACCTACAGTTATACATATACGTCAACAACTTTGCAATTAGCTGATATAGCACACACATGTATACTTTACGCACACGTCTTAATTAAACCTGTACCCGTTCCTCTCTGTTAAATTCACGCGCATTACGTCTTCCATCTTACTTCGTCTATATCGAGCAAATGTGAATTGCAGACGTAGCATTATCTCCACGTTACTTTTGTTGCATACATGGATACCTTCACACATATACATATACACACTACTTTAACTTTTGTGTTCGAGATAACCGACCACAACATTCATACCTACCAATAATTCTGCAAGCTATCATGTATAAGTACATCACATACAGACATCACTTGTCGCCGACGGTGAACACCGACAGTTATACATATACGCCAACAACTTTGCAATTTGCTGATATCGCGCATATATGTCTACTTTACATATACATCTTGAACAGAGGTGTGAGGATATTGATTTGTAACGATTGAAATATGAATTAATTGTGACGTAACAGTTGTGTCATGTCCAATGGACATTTCGAGATAGTCTACCAGTTTATAAGTTCATCATACACACACATACACCCACACGCACACGCACACGCACACCCACACACACCCACACACACACACACACACACACACACACACACACACACACACACACACACACACACACACACACACACACACACACACACACACACACACACACACACACACACACACACACACACACACACACACACACACACACACACACACACACACACACACATATATATATATAGCTGTCGGTCAGTCTGGCATCCGAAAAGAACTCCAGTAAACTGGCATCCGCCTTATATTCACGGACTGAATACTGTTTTCATTTTAAGGTGTACCTAAACTCCGACGTTTATGCGATCAAACCTGCATCCTATATCTCTACAATGAAAATATTTACAGTAACTGCCGATAAGCGCAGGAAATAAAAACATAAAATTGTTCTGGAATCAGTCAATGATATTTTGACCGAATTAAATTTAAAATATATCTAAATCAATGCGTTTTTTTTTTGTTAAAGAGATTTAAATGTGATAAATTTGAAAAAATATATATAATTTTTTTTTCAAAAACACTTTTTTTCTAAGTTTAGAAAGTACAATATCATTTTGTAAAGGCTGGTCTGAGATAATATACTATAATCAAATTTTCTACTTAATATACATTCCATGTAAAATGTTTGTACCTAATTGAGTAATTTAAACAGGTCGTTTTTCTAATATTTTCGATATAAATATGTCAATGATACCTTTAAATTTACACGGTTAAATAATAAAATTATCGGTTCTAACTACAATATGGGAAGTACGAAGGAGTGCTGCGGGAAATGCAAAAAGAAAATTTCGAATAATGAATGCATTGGTTGTGAAGGAATTTGTCAAAAATGGTTTCACGCAAACTGTGTGTCAATCACAAAGGCTGAACTGGAAATGATAACAAAGATCACAAATCTCAAGTGGATGTGTGATGTGTGCAATGACCAATATGTCCATATGGTTGATAATTCTGTAAAGAAAATCATGCAAGAAACAATGGAATCAATGAAGATTACAATGGAGCAAATGATGGCGAAGAAATTAAATGAAATCCTGAGGAAGAATGTGAACTTGTGGAAACCAACAACTGAGCACAGGGTAACATATGCTGATCGAGTCAAGGAGCCTAGTCAAGAGGTGCTCATTGTTCACCCGAAGAAAAATCAAACCAGTGAGAAAACGAAGGAGGATTGTCAAGCAAAGCTGGACCCAACCCAAATGAAAGTTGGAATTGAGAACCTCAGGAAAATAAGGAATGGTGGTATTGCCATAACCTGTAAGACTAAAGATGAAATTCTGAAGATAAATACTGAAGTCCAATCAAAGATGGGGAAGGAGTATGAGGTTAAAATTCCAACCTTGAAGAAACCAAAGATAAGAATATTTGATTTGGAGGAGATGACAGATGAAGACTTATTAGAAGCCATAAGGAACCAGAATCCTCAGATTGTCAAGCCGGAATCGGAGCTGGAAGTGAAGATAAATAAGAAGGCTAGGAAAGCATACATGGTGGTCATCGAACTGGATCCTCAAACATTCGAGAGGGTCATGGAGGAGAAAAAGCTGAAGATTAAATGGCAACGGTGCCAAGTTAATGAATATCTAGGGATCTCTCGATGCATAAAATGTTATTCATATGACCATTGGAATGCTGAATGTGACAAGGAAAAGAGGTGCTTGAAATGTGGGGAAGAACATATGGCAAAAGACTGTAAAGCTGATCAATTAAAATGTTCAAATTGTGTTAATGCAAATGAAAAGCTGCATCTTAACTTGGATGTTAGGCACAGTGTACTCAGTACTGAGTGTCCAGTGTACCAAAGGAGAGTGAGCATGAAAAGGAGAGCAATAATGTATAAAAATATATAGCAACCACCGAGGCAAGATAATCAGGATAATGGAGGTGTCATTGTCTTAAATGTTGATGGTTTGATAGCTAAGAGAGACATGATTTCACTTTTTATGTTTGAAACTAAACCAATATTGGTGATAGTTGTTGAATCTCATGTAACTAAAGATGATGAGGATGCGCTAATTAACATTGACGGTTACTCATGTATTAGGTGTGATTCATATACTAAGCATACAGGGGGAATTGTAATGTATGTTGTTGAAAACTTGTCATTTGAAGTTGTAAAAAGTGATGTGAGGCAGAGAGACTGGTGGATATTAGCTATTAAGTTATTTATTGGATCTGAGTTAATAGGGACATTTGCAGGGGTTTACAGATCACCAAGCTGTAGTAAAAGTGAATTTTTAGATAGCTTTTCATTGGCTATGGAAGAAATTTTGGACATGAGCCAAAAAGAATGTACAATTGGGGGGGATTTCAATATAGATTGGTTCAAAACAGATGATTATTATACAAATAGACTGAAATCGTCTATATATGGGGCTGGTTTAAAGCAAATGGTAACTGAAGCAACTAGAATCACCAAAGACAGTGAAACTTTGATTGACCTTGTGCTTACTGATAATAGGAATTTAGTATGTACGGTTTTACATGAACCAAGGCTTTCTGATCACAGTATGATTCATTTTAAAGGAGTGTTAAATAGATACATTGGTAAAAGAGAAAAGTTTTTAATGAAAGGGAAGATTGATTACAACAAGTTATCTGATGTACTGGAACAAAGATTGAGAGAAACTACAGATGTAAATGGAATGGATGTAGGAATTGAAACTGGGTATAATATTTTGAGAGAGACGATAATTCAAAGTGTTCAGGCGTCTAGGAGGCCAGATATATGGGTGAATAAACAGCCATGTCCATGGTTTTCACCAGAAATTAAGGATTATATGAGGCAAAGAGATATAGCATATGGTAGATTTTTGTTATTGAAGGAAATAGGCCAGGGGTCAGAAGAAGCATGGAATCTGTACAAACGGTGTAGAAATAACTGTGTAAATTCATGGAGGGAGGCAAAGAAAGAGTATTATGAAGATAGCTTTCAAAGACTAAAGAATGAACCAAATAAACTATGGAAGCACTTAAAAACTTTGTACCAAGCTAAAACAAAAGAAATGAAATATGTTGTATTTGAGGATGAATATGTATTTAATGCCCAGGAAGTGGCAAACAGACTTAATCAATATTTTGTTAACAGTGTCAATGAAATTGTTGCAAATATACCTAACACAAATGGTTATGAATTGATTGGGAGGGTGCAAGATGTTAGTCTAAGTAAATTTCCTGAAGTAAGCATACTGGATATTGAAAGGATTGTACATAATTTAAAGAATACAACTGGACCCGATGGCATTAGTAGTGAAATTATGAAAAAGTTGTGGCCAATAATTGGTGATAAAATAACAAATATTATAGGAGAGTCCCTCACTCAAAGAATGTTACCTAGGACATTAAAAACATCGGTTGTTGTTCCTATTACCAAGGTTAAAGGAAGTGCAAGGTGTAATGATCTCAGACCCATTAATACTCTCCCAATAATTGAGAAAGTTACTGAGACTGTAGTATATGAAACACTCCTAGAATATGTTAAACAAAATGACATGATAACAGAGCATCAATCAGGATTCCGAGAAAAGCACAGTACTGAGTCAGCGCTACAGTTGGTAATAGAGGAATGGTTAAGAGCGATTGACAAGGGAGAAGGAGTAGTGGCAGTATTCTTGGATTATAAAAGAGCTTTTGAGACAATTAACAGGCCCTTGCTATTGAGGAAATTGAGAGATTTGTATAGAATTACTGATCAAGTATATGAATGGATAGATGATTACTTAAGTGAAAGGTATCAGACTGTGCGTTTTAACTCTAATGTATCTAAAGAGGAGGAAGTCATACATGGGGTTCCACAAGGGAGTAAGTTGGGACCATTGCTATTTATACTGTATATAAATGACCTACCTGGGGTACTTGAACAATGTAGGATACATATGTTTGCTGATGATACTTTAATATACATGAGTGGGGAGAATGCTCAAAATGTTGTCAATGTGATCAATGAAGAATTGAATGTAGTTTGTGAATGGCTGTGCAAGAACTATTTGGGGATAAATGTGCAAAAAACAAAATGTATGGTGCTGGGGAAGAGGGGATTCAGGGATGAGACAGAGGCCGGACACACAGTTGTACTTATGGGTTCTAGTCTGGAGTGGGTAAAGAATTACAAATACCTTGGAGTTATTATAGATAATAGTTTAAGTTTCAAAAACCATGTTGAATACATTAATAATAAAATAGCAAAGAAAGTTAATCTCTTGTACAAATTACGAAAAACACTGTCAAAAACGGCCAAAGAATTGTTATTTAAGTTACTCTTGGTTCCTCATATAAGATATTGTTCTACTATTCTATCTATGATAAGCAAACGAGAACTTGGAAGTGTACAACGTAATTTTAATCGTGGAATGAGAGCAGTATTAAATAAAAGGCGCAGCGAAAATATCGGCTCAATGTTAAAAGAGCTAGGTTACTTATCTGTTGAAAATGAAATCAAAAGGGATGTGTTAACATTTATTTATAGATTGGAACACAGTCTCCTTCCAGTTTATTTAGACTGTCTAGTCCAAAAAAACTCAGATGTTCACAATTATTCAACAAGGCAAGCAAGGAACTTCCATTTGGGGCCTGTCCATAGCAGTAAAGGATTAAAATCATTGTTTGGAAATGGACTTGTATTGTATAATATGCTGCCAGAAGAAATAAAAGAAGCTGGGTCAATAAAGACATTTAGGGATAAAGTTGGGATATGGTTGGAGAAAAACACATAGTTGTTGTTATTGTTTGTAGTGCTTTAGTTAAGATTATGTCTCAAAATTGAATTGTTGCTGATGGGGTATGCAATTATTTTTGTTAATGTTTAAGGACTGTGATTTTATATTAGCTGTCAGTGGAAAATGTTGGATTTGTAAATTTTATTAGCCGTAGGCTATTTGTTAATAATTAATTAATTAATTAAGAGACAGTTTAAGATGTAACAATAGTATTTTAAAAACATTTTATAAATTTATAATTTTTTATAATCCATGGGTTTCATATTTACCTCAAAATGACTTATCTGTTTTTGTTGTAGTGTTCGTTCAAATTTCCCAGTATATGGTAAACTAATAGTGAGAGCGATACTGATAAAATTGATTGGGTATAGTTATTGTTTTAGCACCTTATCTTACGATTAAACAAATTCTCTTCACATTTAAGCTTCTCAGATGTGAGAAAAGTATTATATCTGTGTTTTTGAATAATAATTTTGCAGATTTTTGCTAACCAACGTACTATTTATTATTTATTATTATACACATGTATTCTCTATTTTAGAGAATTTACATTTGTTTTCCTTACATCCTATTTTGTCGAACTTATAACTTTTAACTTATGATCTCACCTAATCTATTAAAAGTAACCTTCATTTTCTCTAATCTTTGTTTCCGTTATTCTCATGTATTCGCATATTTCCTCACACGCTTCTCCTTTTAGCGTCTCTACTATCAACCCCCTTATGTTGTTCTCTAATCTCTCACCTTTCCATCTCTTCATAAAATCTGTTATTTCCTCTCTTTGGATTTGCATTACATTTCCACAACAAAACAAATGCTCTAGCGTTTCCTCACTTCCTCCACATAGTCTACAAACCCAATCCCTATACCCTTTCTTAATTCCTCTCCCTATGTTCCCGCATCTGATTCTTGCCCACATTTCCTTGTTCTCTTTCTTTTTGTACCTTTTATTTAAATACTCTGCCCCGTTTTCACCTGGTACAATTTCCCTATACATTTTGTTATAAGAAGAGTTCGATAAAGCCTCCCTCTCTGTTTCTAGTTTTTATTCCACCACACACTCATTCCCTCTTTTAATCTATTGTATATTTCCTCTCCACTTCTTCTCTCCCAAATCATTCTACTCACATCTGTTACTTCTAGCTCATTTAGCATTTCCCCTACATTTTTACCCCATTTCGAAGGCCTTTTATTTAAAATGCCTCACATCTCTTCCACTAAGCAGATTTTTGGCCATCTCTCGTTGCCCATCCCCATTACGTCTTTTATATATCTACAAGCCCGTTCTCTAACTGTGTATTCGATATCCTGCACTCCTAGTTCCTCCAAATATATTTTGGAGTATTTTTAGCAACCCCTAAGGCCATTTTACAGTACCTTCCTTGTACCCTACTCAGATCCTTTATTTTACCCCAACCCCAGATTTCTACTCCGTATAACGCCACTGCTCTAACCAAAGTATTCATCAAATACACACGATCATTTCTTGTGTCTCTACCGGTTCTCTTAAAAACACCCCATGTTGCATTTGCTGCCTTTTGCGCCTTCCCAACAAGTTTTTTTATATGTCCTTCTGTACTATTTCTTGTCGAGAACCAATACCCCAGATACTTAAACTCATTCACAATTTCGATTATTTCGCCCTTAAATGTTTAACCTTCGTTTTTTTTTTTCTTTTTCCCCCGTTCCTAAATACCATCACTTTAGTCTTTGCCGTATTTACAGGCTAACCAACGTACTAAAAAAATAGAGAAATTTACCTTTCCCTAATAGCGATTTGTTAAATCATCCTCCTCTAGTGCAAAAATAATATTTTTTTGCATATAAGAATTAGGTACATGGATTTCGAGAGATATTTTAAATTTGTTTTGATAAAATTGATAGCATAAAAACTAACGGAATTATAATGCAAATAAAATGATTGTCTCACGTTTTCGTAAAAACAAACATTAATACGTAGCATCACGTCGATTGCTGAAATGGAACGTCTTCCATCCATTAATTATTTTTTAAGCCCTTAACAATATATTTTATAGATATTTTTCTACTATTTCAAGTACGAGATTTGTAAAGTTTCATTTAAATTTGAAACAACATGAAATATAGAAAATTGCGTATTATAGACTACTTTATATCTTAATTTCTCTAAGATTAAGATTAATTAGTATATGATCGTTATGTTTCCTTTTCAATATAATGTGAGTTGTAATTATTTATTAAAAAATGAATATTTCAAAATTTACTAGTTTTTACAGGTCAGTTAGTCAAGTCGCAGATGGAAAAATACCTACATGTCAGACGAATTAGCAAAAAACATTCCAAAAACTTACAATACGAACAAAATTTTTTTTTTTTTTAAATACAAGAAAAGACGGCACGTATAGATAAAACAATAAATAAATAAAACACCACGTGGACATCACATTTACAATTAATATTTAATTAATTATTTGTTTATTTATTATTTTATCTATACAACGTGCCGTCTTTTATTGTATTTTTTACAAAAATGGTTGTCTTCGTATTGTGAGTTTTTGGAATGTTTTTTGCTAATTCATCTGACGTACTTTTCCATCTGCGACTTACTAATTGAACTGAAAAAAACTAATAAGTTAATAACTTGTTACAACTCACTTTATTTTATTTAGGCCTTGAAAAAAGCCTACACTGGGGGCGAAACGTCGGCTGTAGTTTTTAAAATAAAAAATATTTTTAGCCCCATTGTGCTTTGATTGTTACCTGTACATTGTTTTTGGGGAAGTATGGTTAATATAAAACGTTTTGAAAAGATACGATAGCTTAAGAATTAAGAAAGTTACTGTTACATAATCAATTACATTTTTTCGGCATAAATTATGCTATGAATAATGGCATGATTTCAATTCATTGCAAAAGTCTCATTAATACCTACATTTCATAGAATAGGTACATTTTTTTTAAATTCCACTTTAAAAGCAGATGTACTTTTTATCTTTAAACATTCGGTAATTTAACTCTTTTTACTTTAAAGAAAGAACAGTTAAGTCATTTAAAATTTCAAGGCCTCTGGTTTGAAATACTGATTTTGAAGCATTGTTTAGATCACACTAAATAGGCACATGTAATAGATAAGAAACAAATAAACAGTCACTATCGGATGCAACAAGGTGCGTGGTCTGTACCGTTTTTTGAGGACGCACGTTTAGCCTTAATTCGGATACGACATAGGTATACGTATATATTACCTATGCGCCATCTAGCATATATACACGACACTGTAGTGTTTAGAAATATACGGAAATGGCCTAGTCTGGCATCCGCTCGGATTTCATTTAGTACCACAGGGCGACATCTGTGTAATACACTAAGGCTTTTGGACCACATGTTCAAAGTGACGTCCGTATATCGGATGCCACTTTACCCCGGACGCCATTTCTACCGCACTTTTAACATGTGTGGATGCCACTTTGTACCGCAACTATATATATATATATATATATATATATATATATATATATGTATCATGGGTATCTTGTCGCCTCCGGTATAAGGAAGAGGCGACCTGGCCTCCGGGTGTTCCCAAATAGTTAGAATAAAAAACTGTGTATATTTGGGGTGAGGGGAGCCTTGATATTCCAGAACCCTTGAGAGGGGAAAAGATTTTTGACTTTTTTGGGACGATATATAAGGAACACGAAAGAGACCTTATCACCTCCAAAATTTGTATATGAGCAGATACTGTGGTAGCGGTCTTGCCTCCGACAGTGTTGTCATATCTTCGGAGGTCACAAAGACGCTTTCCTATACTTTCTGTTGTATATGGTATTTCTGGACCCCTTCTATTCTTGTTTTGAGAGAATCATAAATGTAGAAGTAAACAAAAGTAATCATGTATAGTCGCTCATGACCTTAGCTGTTAATGCGACTTAAAATATCTTAAATAAATTAAAAAAAAGTAATTATTTTAAATACTATATATTAATTATTAAAAAAGATTAGCTAGCCTGCAGTTGAACATAAGATTAGTTGCTTGATTCGCGGGTTTTGATATCATATTATTTAAAAGACACACCAGCAACATTGTCGTTCTTTCATCATGTGGAAGGACCAATAAAATTGTCGAGTTTAGGGCCTGCGCAAAGACACTCAAAACCGGTAGGCGATAGACTTCTGCGAGATTTATATTTCCATTTCAAAATGTTGCCTTCAGCAGCCACTCATTGAGTAAATTGGGTAAGTTCAATATATTCTTATATGTATATCTATGCTTCCAATAAAGGTACCATATCATTAGAAACAACCCAACTATTGTTCAAATTGCAGGGGTTTTAAACTAATTGAGTGCAATTTAGACTTTATCATCTTCACTAAGATACAACATTTAGTCTTAGATTTTTGTTATTATGGTTCAGTCATATAAAATTTAATGCAAAAATAGCCATTATCGATGCAAAATCAATTTTGCAATCGGCTCACTCTTATCACTCCAAAAATATTTGCTCTGAAGGATTTTTGATGTAAGATGCGATTATTTAACATAAATGAAATTTCGCCGGAAGTGACCCCAATTTTTGAATTATTAAGCCATGAAAACGTAATTTTTTACATATTTCGATTTTGATACTTGCAGAAATTGTAACGGCAAAACGAAGTCTATAACGTTCACTATCTGATTTTTTAGTTAAAAAGACTACTAAACTGACTCAATCGAAGAAATTCGCTGCTATACAGGATATTCAATAATGCGCATGCGTACAGATTTTCAGACAAAAAACAGATCAAATGGATAATAAATTAGAAGCAAAAAACCTTTTTTAAAAGAAGCTTCTATTTAAATGCTCTAAAAAGAAGAGAATAAAATTTTCCTTTAAAATTTTAACTATCAACTTATAACCTCATTTTACACAATTTATATGATCATAAAAGTTTGTTGCGAGGTTTGCGTAAGTACCTATAAGTATTTAATTAAACTGAAATTTAAAAAAAATTAAACTTAGCAAATTAAGTTACTCAATTAAATAGTTACTAGTTTATTTACACAAGTAAATCGCGCGACAAGCTTTTATGATCATATAAATTGTGTATAATGAGGTTATAAGTTGATAGTTAAAATTTTAAAGGAAAATTTTATTCTCTTCTTTTTAGAGCATTTAAATAAAAGCTCTTTTTTTAAAAAAAGGTTTTTTTTGCTTTTAGGTAATTTATTTTTTACTTTTTAGTTATCGCTGGCTAGGTTTCTGAGTCTGTTCATCTTATTCAACGCATCATTGTTGCAACGTCGTTTGCCGGTTAATTTCGAACAGTCTAGCTCTTCAATATGGAGACCTAATGATTTTACCTACTTAAGGCCACGTATGCTTGACCAGCAGCAGAGAGCTTTGAGCCTAAGTAAACAACGGCGTGGTCGACAGTACTACCCTGCATTTTGTGTATTGTGCAAGCCCAGCATAATACAATAATTAACAGCATATTTTTCTAATTATTCTAGGCAAGCCCCTTCATTTGATACCCATATTGCTGAAGTGCATAAAAAATAACTATTCCGCCATCTTGGATGTTCCGCCATATTGGATTTAGAATGACGTCACATTATTTTTCGAGTTACTCTCAACATGCCCTTTCATTTGATACCTATATTGTAGAAATGCATTAAAAATAATTATTCCGCCATCTTGAATGGTCCGCCATATATGATTAGAATGACGTCACACAGTTTATCGTGTATTGTCATCCAAACTAAACGTGTATACAAAATTTCAGCTCAATCGGTTGAAGATATCTGCTTCAAAATTGAGTAGCAAGATTCCACCCGAACAAACGTACATACATACATACATTGCATTGCAAGTTAAATAAAAGCTTAATAATATTAATGAACTATACATGTAGACATCGGCTATTGTTTTGATAAAAAGCTAAATTAATTATTATGACTAAATATAAATTGTTGATGCCTGTAAATTTCAGATGCAAAATATAAATTTGCTATAGTAATAAAACAGTTTAGTATAGGAAATTTAGAAATATTAAAACTTCCTAATTGGCACAAAAAGTTATCAGATTGCATTCAAAAGGTCATCTAGAATCGAAGCATGCTTGGCTCTAGAATACATTTTACACTAAAGATTTTTAAAGTTACGAGTTTGAGTTGAGTAGTTAGGTAGTTTGATATATCAGAATAAATGTTATATAACGACACGGTTAAGCATAAAACCGCTGCCATGTTGCCATTTTTTAGAGGCGAGAAGGAAACGCAGGTATCATAAAACATTCCTTCGCATATTCGGAGGCGACTTCGTAGCAATCGTACCAGCTAAGAGCGACACTAGCGCTAGCGATCTATAACGGAACTAAAAGATTTTTTTGTGAGTATGGGAGGTACTTTATGGTCTCCAGACGAATTTTCGTTTTTTGGATCTAGATGACGTCTTAATACCAAAACCATCGAAAATATTGAAGGACGTTGTCGCCTCTGATTTCGGAGGAGACAACGTTATACATGAGGCGATAGCGATACCCCCATGCAGCGTTCCGGAGGTGACAAGATACCTTTGATATGTATATATATATATATATATATATATATAAATATATATACACACACACCTCCTCCGAATCTTTTCGCCCCGCTAAAACCCACTCCTTTAAACTCCTATAAATATCCACACCTTCCCTTCGTTCAGCAGAAGACCTCCTCACTTCTAGAACTTTACGTTAATTAAAAATGTACTACTTAATAACCATTACTGGCGGTTCAGCTAACATTAACGAGTTAAACTATTACATTTTACATAAAAAGGTGTTCTACACCACCGAAGGAGAGATGACACTGTTAACGGTCAAGGACTGGAGGCGCCCATAGATTTCTGTCAACACTTCGAAGACCACCTTCGCTAGAGAGATTGGAAAGGAAAGGGGTTTATTCAATACATAAACTACGGTTGTTTGTTATGGGTCTCACACTTCCACACCAACTAGTGTACTTTTTAGTCCATGTTTACTTTAAGTTACTTTATGTAAATATATATAATTATAAGTTTAGATTTAGTTAAACATTCCTATATTTAGTAATAATATTAATAAACTGTTTAAAACTACATCCTTCTTTTTTATTTTTTAACCAATCTACAATACAGTGACCTCGTACATAATTTTCATCTTCAAAGTGTGCTACAGATATGTTACAACATCCATAAGATTTCTATAATCACTTATAACAACACCTCATTCGGATGGATTGGATGGGAAGTATACAACTTGTTAAATGAGAAATTCTATTGAACTTTGTTATAATTACAACTTCTTCTTGTCTTTCTCGACCTATCTACAATATTATCATCGTAAAAACCGTGATTTATTATTATTGGTTTTCAAACCGATAGAAAAACAGCTTAAAATTAGATAACTCAAAATTTGATCATTGTAACTTAAAATCTATCAAATTATATTTAAATTCTGAAATGTATCCGTATGACAATATTAATGTAAATTATAATCAAAACCAATTTTTAATGTTATACCAAATGTATACTAAATTTCAATGATCATATTATTGTAATAAAGGTTGCGAGGAACCCATACTGTCACCGGATCTATTTAAGAAACAGGTACCGCTAGTTGTAATTGATTGTTCACACTAAAGTGAAACGATTAAAAACGGTGCTATTAATATTCGGTTAGAATTTGAAACGTCTGAAAATGTACCAGCGAAAACGTCTGCATACTGTCTAATTATTCATGAAAGATTTGTAAATTATAATCCACTTACAAGCGTGTACGTATTCTATAAAAAAAAATATGCCTGTTAAAATTAAGTATAGGTGTATAATGTAAAGGTGAAACTGATGAACCTAATATGAATTGTATTCCATGCACCTTTACAGAATACATGAAGATGAAAGGTGGTCATAAACACATTCCACATACATATTTTACTCAAAAGGATCCCTCAGCTGATGAGGATAGATACTAGGGTTAATAAATGTTTCAAATTTCATTTCATGTTTGAATCTCTGTAAATGTAAAAGAACGTTCTAGTATCATGTAACTCTTTTGTAACTAAGTGTATTTCTATTTAAACCATCAAATCAGTATTAATCTCTATCACCTAAATATATATGTGAAAATCATTGGTTGAGAAGAAACTTTCACGGATTATCGTGGGAAGATGGAAAAATTGATTATTATCTCTTAAGACATCTGCTAAAGATATAACTTCAGTTAAATGATGCTACAACTATTTATGTAAAAGGATTAGAAAAGGTTCATTGGATTCAAGATATTCTAGATGATAAGAGTATTAATATTATCAACTTGGAAAATCTACAATATCCATCACTTCAGAAGCTTGAAGAGGGGTACTCTTATTCACCTTGTAATTCATATGATTTAGTACGTAATATACCAAATTGTGCTAGAGAAAATATAAAAATTATGAAGATTGTTTCTTAAAAGCAAAAATGTAATGTATGGTTGTTGTTGTAGTGAGGATATTAATATAGTAATAAAAAAAAGATATATAAAATGTTGTCTCTTTCATTATTAAAGTAGCTGCAGTTAAAACAACATCGACAAGTTGAAAGTAATAAGAAGAATAAATTTGTAATCAGTTTAAGTTCATGTCGGTCATTGAAGCAAAGATTACAAGAAAGATTACAAAAACAAAAATTATATAATAAAAGTAACCCAACAAAAAAAATTTCAGTCCACCACCTACTAAAAGTAAATGTTACGGGTGTTTATTAAGAAAAAATTGATCAGTAATATTTAATTATAGTTTTTTTTTATTCAATCAATTCTTGAAATAAATATTTTTTTGTTATCAAAATCATGTGCGTCTTTTGTAATCTACACGTTTTTCAATAAATTCAATTAAAATTCAGTAGTAAGTATAATAGCTGGATTGATGTAAATGAAATAATATAATAAAGCTCATAAAAATAATAATTTAACTCTGTTTTATTTATAATATTATATTAACAAAACGACAGTTTATTATTAAGTGAAGGAATACTTTTTTCCATCAAAATTATAACAACTAAAACACTGAATATCCTTTTTGATGATTACATGTTCTTCATTTTGTAAACCCTCTTCTTATTCGATTACGAGCCGCCACTGTCTATACGTAATAGTTAATCGGTTCAACGTTCATCGGATCATATGTATCGAAACTGTTTAAACGTGTATGTAAGTAGAGTATTTATGGGACAGCTGGACCGTAGTGGGGATAGGAGTGGGGATAACCATATATGGTATTGTTTTGGAATTGGCTTGTGTGTATACTTGTTTCTGATTGGTTGTTGTTTTTGGGTGTGGAGGGGGAAGGAGGTGTGGTTTGGAAGCTAAAATGTGAAAACAAAATGGCGGCGGCTATTGTTTTTTGGATGTAGGCGTGGCTTTTGTGTATTCTTGTTTCTGATTGGTTGTTGTCTTTTTTTTTTTTGGGTGTTTAGGGGGGGAGGGAAACAAGAAGGAGGTGTGTTTTGTTTTTGGAAGCTAGAATGTGAAAACAAAATGGCGTCGTCAGCGGCCATAGTTGAGGCGGCGGCCATGGCTGAGGCGTGGGATCGTGGTTTTAGGCGGAGACACTTTTATCGAAAAACAATTACTGTTTAGATTAATTATATATGATTTTATTGGTCGTTAAATAAAAAACAGATACAGTTTGATAAATAGTATCAATACAAATCGTATACCTACATATAATAAAAACACAAAAACATCTTAAACTATCTTTTTTACGTCACCAGTCAGTGGTGAATATTCGATTAATTTATCGTGTAACAGTAGACAATAAGCTGATGTATTATTGGGAAGCGCAGTTGCAGTTTGAAATTCAATCTTGACATCAATTGGTCCGGTCTTAATGATTTCGTTCTGATACGTACAATCGAGCACCACAACTGGCGCTATTTGTTTGAATTTCGTTACATCTAGCAGAGGTAACGGGTTACAGCCATAATATTTCTCTTGAAATTTCGAGTACATATAGTGTAATAGAGCATACCGATTTTCTGCATAGGAAACATTCAGATTTTCATATGGATATACTTCAGAGTTTAAATGTACTTTTAGATTAGTAAGTTGACAGTGATCAAAGTTACTAGCGTGCTCATTTTTCTTGTTTTGCTTGTCAGTTTGTAATGCGAAAAGAATAAATCTTGGTTTTTCCATTTGACTGCTGGTTTTAACCCGCCAGACAATGTTGGTGGTATTTGGTAGGTTTGGATATTCATACAAGTCCCAACTGCGGAAGCCCATCGAAATTGGTTTAGAGCTTTGTATTAATTGATATAATTTAAGACGTGCAGTATCGCTAAGTGTAATATGAGGTACTTTCCATAATATTTTATCAATGTGCAGCTTATAATCCCTGATTGTTGGTGAAATCAGATAAACTGTGTTATCGTTTGATTTAGCTCTTGTTAAAATTAATTCATGTCTAGCATTAGGAATAATTTTTCTGTAATCTTCTGCGAATCCTAGTAGCATTTTTAAGGGAACACAAAAATTAAAATGTTTATCCAGTTGGTTCTCCTTCAAACCCCATCCTGCAGTATACAAGGCATCGCTCTCATTGTGATTTAACGAAACATTATTTTTCATAGAAGTAGTAATTCCTACATTTCGATTACGATCAATTTCTGTACCGTTGAGCTCATAGCGGATTTCATCAAACATAAACGCTACACAATTATTATTCAGTTTCATTCCATCGCTAAAGTTATCACCATCATCGACTAATGTACCTTCGATGTAAATAAAACTTTCACTTGGAAGTAAAATTAAATCTTGATGTTGAATACATATTTGAATTGTATCACTAACATTGTATGTTTCTACAAAAGGCGAATATGTATGTTCGTTCCATCTTGTTATTGTTTCATCGTAACGTGGTTTTTCGGAAATTTCCAGTAAATAATCACTCATTGCGTAATGTAAATCCTAATGATTTTAGAAATTGTTTATTCTCTTCTGTTAACGAAGTGGAACGAGGAGTTGATGTACTGAATTTGGTTGTTGTTGTTTGTTCCAAGTCGGTCGTTGAACTACTACAGTTTTTCTTAATTGATGATTGTTTATATTTATTTGAACGGTTATGTTGATATATTAACATAATTACCAAAATAGAGAAAAAGAGAGAGAGAGAGAGAGATAATCTTGGTTCTTTAACATCCGCACACTAATAAGTAATGTAATTATTATACAAATGTTGTATATTATATACTATTTTTCTTCGTGATAGGTCTTAAATGTAGTCTGATTGTAATCTTTTCGTTACGAAAATCAATTACATTTCCATCTTGATCAACTAATTTAATAACAATCGAAGAAATGCTGTTTGTGTTTATTACAGGTAAATAAATTATATTATTGGGGACTTCGTTTATTTTACAGCCTGGTAAGACATCAGTTGAAAATTCATGAATCGTATGAACAGGTCTATCGTTCATAAATGCTCCTGTTATTATATTACATTCTACACGAATATTGTTTACCTTGTTAATGTTAACAGGTAAATCAGACCATGCATGTTTATTTGGCTGTATTGTACGTTTACTGAACCCCAATAAGCTGCCAATAGATCTCTCCTTATTAAAGTAAATAGGATGTGTTGATTTAACTTCTGTTTGAAGGGTGTTGGTATTAGCAGAAATTATAACTTGAGGTTTAGTTGGTGTTTGCTTCAATTGTATATCAATATATGCACTTATATCGTCAATTTCATATGATCCGGTAGGTAGTGCAATTACTTCGTTTCCCACATGAAACAAATTATTACTGTCGTCAATGTTAGGTATGGAGTTGTAGGTGTATAAGCTGATGAAACCATTCATAAGGTTCGTTTAACCCTATGGGTGGAAAGTACGTAGTCTGCAGTATTGACGAATTTCCAGTGAACATAAGAGTTCTGGACATGATGAAGTTTTAAATAAAACTATCATCTAATCAAATACCTTTTTTTATTTATATGTTCTTTCATATAGAAATTTTAAACATAGATGACCACATATTACAGAATTATCAGGTTGATATCTCTCATAATTATATTTAATGTTTTCTCCTAAATATTTAACTATTTCCTTAGGTGGTTTAAGATTTCCATAACTATCGTAATATTCAATTTTATCGCCTTTTTTATAATACGCTACCCAATGAGTACCCGGTTTGTTTGATTTATCCAAATTTACGATCCCACATTCTCTTTGACGAGGCTTTTGTGGTAGTTCGTCTAACATAAAAGTTCCTCTATAGTTTGGAATATATCTTGTAAACTTAAATGAATCAATTTCATTCAGTGCTCTCATTGGTAGCATTTTTAGTAGTTTTTTGAGTGTAAAAAAAGACCCAGTCCTTTGCGATGCGGTTTCAGAAATAATCCTCTACCAATGGCTATAGATTCCATTTTTCTATTATGTCGTTCATTTTCTATCAATTGCTTCCGTGCTTCTTTAGCTTCGTTAACTGATTTAGCAATTTGAGCAGCACTCCCTGCCACTGCTCCGAGGGCAGACAAACCGGCAAAGAGTGGCACAAGAAATGGTAAAACACCTCCAGTTTTTGGAATAGGTATAACACGTGTTGGTGGAAGTTTAATGTCCTTTTTTCGCCCTTTTACTTGCTCTCTAGCAGCGGTCAGAGCAACTCTAATAGCATCCTTTAGATTTATAGGTCTTTTCGATTTAACAGCATCTCGAGCTTTCGTTATAATATGTTTGAAAGTAGAGCGTTTGCTAGATATTTTTTTATATGTCTTTTTTGTTCGTTTTCTTCCTTTTCTTTTGTTCGTCGTCTTCATTCCCATTCCTAGCTTTGCTTTTGTTTTCATAGTATTTGTAACTAACCAAGCGTTTAAACGTTCTCCGAATTTAGCGTCTTTTGCTTTTACCCTTTGCCAAGCTTTGTCAGCAAGTTGAAGATCGGCTTGATTTCTTAAAGATATATCTTTAGTATTTCGATAAGCAATATCGTGATCTTTGCATGCGCGATCCAGAGGATTTATACCTGGATCTCCTCTAGCTAACCGTTCAGTCAATTTCGTTCCAGGACCGCAATATTGATAACCGGGTAAATGTAATTCGAAGGGTAATTTATTAATTATACCATTAACTAATCCTTCACCTCGAATAGATGAATAACGACTAACTACCCTATTTCGTTTTCTAATCATTTTATATATATATTGGTTTGTTCAATTAAAGTTACTCGAAACCAACTGATTATTCTTAAAAGAAAATATTTTTTAAAAATATACCTATATTGGCAAGTGTAATACGTCCTTTCATTGTAAAATTAGACAACGAAATAACTAAACGAAATTAACCCATGGCTTTTAGACATAAATATAACAAAGTAAGTTGTATAATAGATTGTTTGGAGATAGAAATACAAAAGCCTTCAAAGGCATTAAATCAAGCTCTTTCATGGTCAGATTACAAAAAAACCAACACAATTAAGTATCTGGTGTCTAGTACACCAAATGGTTTAGTAAATTACATTTCACCTGGTTATGGAGGACGAATAACAGACACATGTTTAGTAGAATCCTGCGACTTTATGAAGTGTTTGGAACCAGGTATGTGTGTGATGGCGGACAGAGGTTTTAAACATGTGGAAATGTATTTACGTAAGATGAAAGTACTATTAGTACGGCCTCCAAGTGCCACATCTGGTGTAAAACTGTCTAAAAGTGAAGCTAAAGAAACTAAACAAATAGCCAGTTTGAGAATTCACATTGAGCGGGTGATTAGACGTTTACGGGAATTTAATATGTTAAAACCTCATGCTTGTCTTAACTTAAATTTGGTCAAAGTTCTTGATGATATAATAACAATAGCATATGGTTTAATTAACTTACAAGATTCTCTTATTAAATAAATAAAAATAAATACTTTCTGAATTTTTATTTACAAATATGTTATTACTCTGTGCTTTTATATAACAATGGATATACATAAGATTTCCAGAATGTAATAATAGTTTTAAGAAAATCTGACACATATTGGTCATCATATATTACACATAAAATTTCAACTTTTTTGTTTGAAGAGTAATTGGAATCGGCTACGCAAAAATAGCACTTTTTTAATTCACTCAAATACATTTGCATTTGCATCTGGGCATAGCATTTGTTAGTAGGTTTGCCATTTTTCACATAATTGAGATAAGTTTTTTCACTCATGGGGCACTTAATCTCAACAATGCTATCTTGACAAATTCCATTAGGTGAACCAGCTAGCAGTGGATAGTTTTTTGGTATTATTAGTCCACAACTTTTAATTTTTTTACCCAGTTTCATACTGTTAAGATGAGGTGTTAGTGGAATTAATAAAACAGACGAATTTTAACAAATTAAATTGATACTTTATTAGCTATGTTTCTTATTCTTACTGACTAAAATTTTAGTATATCAGATATCTAGACAACGACACACATACCCCTACTTATATATATATATAGTTGCGGTACAAAGTGGCATCCACACGTGTTAAAACTGCGGTTGAAATGACGTCCGGGGTAAAGTGGCATCCGATATACGGACGTCACTTTGAACATGTTGTCCAAAAGCCTTCGTGTATTACACAGATGTCGCCCTGTGGTACTAAATGAAATCCGAGCGGATGCCGGACTGAGCCATATCCGTATATTTCTAAACACTACAGTGCCGTGTATATATGCTAGATGGCGCATAGGTAATATATGCGTATACCTATGTCGTATCCGAATTAAGGCTAAACGTGCGTCCTCAAGAAACGGTACAGACCACGCACCTTGTTGCATCCGATAGCGACTGTTTATTTGTTTCTTATCTATTACATGTTCCTATTTAGTGTTTTCTAAACAATGCTTCAAAATCAGTATTTCAAACCAGAGGCCTTTAAATTGTAATTGACTTAACTGTTCTTTCTTTAAAGTAAAAAGAGTTAAATTATCGAACGTTTAAAGTTAAAAAGTACATCTCCTATTAGAGTGGAATTTTAAAAAAATTACCTATTCTATGAAATGTAGGTATTAATGAGACATTTGCAATGAATTGAAATATTGCCATTAATCATTGCATAATTTACGCCGAAAAAATGTAATTGATTATGTAACAGTAACTTCCTTAATTCTTAAGCTACCTTATCTTTTCAAAACCCGTTTTATATTAACCATTCTTCCCCAAAAACAATGTACAGGTAACAATTAAAGCACAATGGGGCTAAAAATATTTTTTACTTTAAAATCTACAGCCGACGTTTCGCCCCCAGTGTAGAACTTTTTCAAGGCGTAAATAAGATAAAGTGAGTTGTAGTAAGTTATTAAAAATTGAATATTTTAAAACTTACTAGTTTTTACAGTTCAATTAGTATATCGCAGATGAAAAGTACATGTCAGACGAATTAGCAAAAAACATTCCAAAAACTCACAATACGAAGACAACAATTTTTTTTTAAATACAATAAAAGACGGCAAGTTGTATAGATAAAATAATAAATAAACAAATAATTAATTATATATTAATTGTAAATGTGATGTCCACGTGGTGTTTTATTTATTTATTTAATTATTTATTTATTATTTTATCTATACAACGTGCCGTCTTTTATTGTACCTATTTAAAAAAAAATTGTCTTCGTATTGTGAGTTTTTTGAATGTTTTTTGCTAATTCGTCTACATGTACTTTTCCATCTGCGACTTGACTAACTAGTAAGTTTTCAAATATTCATTTTTTAATAACTTATTACAACTCACTTTATTTTATTTAGGCCTTGAAAGAGGCCTACACTGGGGGCGAAACGCCGGCTGTAGTTTTTAAAATAAAAAATATCTTGCGCCCCATTGTGCTTTGGTTGTTACCTGTACAAAAATCGTTTTGTACAAAAATTTCATTGTAGGTAAAAAGATTTACCAAATTCATCTTCCTTCACCGGTTAATTTCTGAAATTTTTTATTTCAGATAACACACACAAAACATTGAAAAGGAAATATAACGATCACATACTAATTAATTTTAATCTTAGAGAAATTAAGATATAAAGTAGTCTATAATACGCAATTTTCTATATTTCATGTTAAGTTTCAAATTTAAATGAAACTTTACAAATCTCGTTCTTGAAATAGTAGAAAAATATCTATAAAATATATTGTTAGGGCTAAAAAAATAATTAATGGATGGAAGACGTTCCATTTCAGCAATAGACGTGATGCTACGTATTAATGTTTGTTTTTACGAAAACGTGAGACAATCATTTTATTTGCATTATAACTCCGTTAGTTTTTATGCTATCAATTTTATCAAAACAAATTTAAAATATCTCTCGAAATCCATGTACCTAATTCTTATATGCAAAAACTATTATTTTTGCACTAGAGGAGGATGATTTAACAAATCGCTATTAGGGAAAGGTAAATTTCTCTATTGTTTTAGTACGTTGGTTAGCCTGTAAATACGGCAAAGACTAAAGTGATGGTATTTAGGAACGGGGGAAAAAGAAAAAAAAAACGAAGGTTAGACATTTAAGGGCGAAATAATTGAAATTGTGAATGAGTTTAAGTATCTGGGGTATTGATTCTCGACAAGAAATAGTACAGAAGGACATATAAAAAAACTTGTAGGGAAGGCGCAAAAGGCAGCAAATGCAACATGGGGTGTTTTTAAGAGAACCGGTAAAGACACAAGAAATGATCGTGTGTATTTGATGAATACTTTGGTTAGAGCAGTGGCGTTATACGGAGTAGAAATCTGGGGTTGGGGTAAAATAAAGGATCTGAGTAGGGTACAAGGAAGGTACTGTAAGATGGCCTTAGGGGTTGCTAAAAATACTCCAAAATATATTTGGAGGAATGAACTAGGAGTGCAGGATATCGAATACACAGTTAGAGAACGGGCTTGTAGATATATAAAAGACGTAATGGGGATGGGCAACGAGAGATAGCCAAAAATCTGCTTAGTGGAAGAGATGTGAGGCATTTTAAATAAAAGGCCTTCGAAATGGGGTAAAAATGTAGGGGAAATGCTAAATGAGCTAGAAGTAACAGATGTGAGTAGAATGATTTGGGAGAGAAGAAGTGAATCAGATGCGGGAACATAGGGAGAGGAATTAAGAAAGGGTATAGGGATTGGGTTTGTAGACTATGTGGAGGAAGTGAGGAAACGCTAGAGCATTTGTTTTGTTGTGGAAATGCAATGCAAATCCAAAGAGAGGAAATAAAAGATTTTATGAAGAGATGGAAAGGTGAGAGATTAGAGAACAACATAAGGAGGTTGATAGTAGAGACGCTAAAAGGAGAAGTGTGTGAGGAAATATGCGAATACATGAGAATAACGGAAACAAAGATTAGAGAAAATGAAGGTTACTTTTAATAGATTAGGTGATACCATAAGTTAAAAGTTATAAGTTCGACAAAATAGGATGTAAGGAAAATAAATGTAAATTCTCTAAAATAGAGAATACATGTGTATAATAATAAATAATAAATAGTACGTTGGTTAGCAAAAATCTGCAAAATTATTATTCAATAACACAGATATAATACTTTTCTCACATCTGAGAAGCTTAAATGTGAAGAGAATTTGTTTAATCGTAAGATAAGGTGCTAAAACAATAACTATACCCAATCAATTTTATCAGTATCGCTCTCACTATTAGTTTACCATATACTGGGAAATTTGAACGAACACTACAACAAAAACAGATAAAAGTCATTTTGAGGTAAATATGAAACAGATTAACTCATGGATTATAAAAAATTATAAATTTATAAAATGTTTTTAAAATACTATTGTTACATATCTTAAACTGTCTCTAAATTATATATTTTTTTCAAATTTATCACATTTAAATCTCTTTTTAAATAAATAAAAAACGCATTGGTTTAGATATATTTTAAATTTAATTCGGTCAAAATATCATTGACTGATTCCAGAACAATTTTATGTTTTTATTTCCTGCGCTTATCGGCAGTTACTGTAAATATTTTCATTGTAGAGATATAGGATGCAGATTTGATCGCATAAACGCCGGAGTTTAGGTACACCTTAAAATGAAAACAGTATTCAGTCCGTGAATATAAGGCGGATGCCAGTTTACTGGAGTTCTTTTCGGATGCCAGACTGACCGACAGCTATATATATATATATATATATATATATATATATATATATTCATGCGCACATGTACTATAAAATATGTACAATCTTTCTCAATACGCCTCCTTACATTTATATAGTACATTAATATAACTTATATTTTATTTAGGTGCACTTTGAACTAAATTTAACATATTTCTGAATTTTTCAAATTTGTCTCGGCACAGGGATTTTGTAAATATATCAGCAACGTTTTCATCAGAATTAACCTTTACAATATTTATAACATTATCTTTCACATAATCATGGACATAATGATAATGAACTTCAACGTGTTTTGAATTTTTTGTAAAATTACTAAACTTAGCTATACTTAACGCACCAGAATTATCTTCATATATATCAATAGGTTTTGTTAATTTTACATCAAATGTTTTTAATATTTCTTTAACAAAAATTAATTCACTTACAGCTTCTGACAGTGCTACATATTCAGCAAAGGTTGAAGCCTTTGTTACACTTTTTTGTTTTCTGGATTTCCAATAAACAACATTACCAAAAAATCTTATTACAAAACCCGTTGTAGACTTTCTGTCTAAATTATCATCTGCCCAATCGGCGTCAACAAAGCAATCAACAATTTTTGCATTTTTATTTTTCTTATAAATTAATTTTAAATCTTTTGTTAAATATAAATATTTCAAAATTCTCAAAGCATATTTAAAATGTGTTTCATTATAGCTATTTTGAAATCTACTCAAATAATTCACACTAAAACTTATATCAGGCCTAGTAGCCGAGCTTATGTATAATAATGCACCAATCAAATTCCTATATTTAATATTTTGTTCACAAACATCTGATTTTTCAATTTTCAAATTGACCTCCATAGGTGTATTATACAATTTACTATTTTCTAAATTATATTTTCTACATAACGATAAAATATACTCACTTTGATTTAATTTCATAACATTACGGTAATACTCGTATTCTACATTAATGCCAAGATAATCTTTAATTTTACCAATATCTTTCATTTTAAATCTTTTTGATAATAAATTTTTGATCCTTTCAATTTCTTTTTCATTTTTACTACAAATTAATAAGTCATCAACATACATTAACAAATAAACAGCATAATTCTCATTTCTCAAAATATATAAACAACAATCAGTGGTACTTCTTATGAAACCTAAGCTTAATAAAAATTCGTCCAAACATTCATACCAAGAACGAGGGCTTTCTTTCAAACCATATAGAGCCTTAATTAATCTACAAACTTTATTCGTCCCATCATCATAACCTTTTGGTTGTTTTACATAAACTTCGGAGCTTATTTTACCATTCAAAAATGCTGTTTCCACGTCCATTTGTTCTATTTTTAGGCCCATCTGACAACAATAGGATAACAAAATTTTTGATGTTTGCACTTTAGCTACGGGAGCATAAATATCATCAATTTCGTCTGATTGTTGAAATCCCCTTACAACTAATCTTGCCTTATAAGTACCATCAGACTTTTTATTATAAACCCACTTTACATCAATAACATGTTTTGCTTCTCTATTTTCAACTAACTCCCAAGTTTTGTTTAATTCTAAACTTTTTATTTCCTTGTCCATCGCTTTTACCCATTCTTTACACTCGTTTGAATTTACCGCCTCCTCAAAAGTAACAGGAGTATCAGCTCTACAAAAATTAATAACGGTTCTACTCTTATATTCATCGTACCTATCCGGGCAACTTCTAACCCTTTCCGATCTTCGCGGAATTTTAATCTTATTTCCATTATTTTCGTTTTTTACTTTTTCCTCTTTTTGTTCAAAAATCTCATCTACGCCATTAAAATTATTATCCGACGACTCTTCATTATCCGAATATTCAGTACCGTTTTTAATTATAACCTTTTCCGATTCATCAAAATCTAAACCTATACATTTTACCCCTTCTTCGACGATATCAACATGTCTGGCAATCACTACCTTATTATTCATTAATACGCGATATCCAACATTACTATAACCAATTAAAATACCCATTTCGGATTTTTTATCCCATTTGGATTGTCTTTTTTGTTCCGGTATTCTAACAAAAACTTTACTGCCATACAGTTTTAAATTTGAAACATCCGGTTTCTTCCCAAAAAATATCTCAAACGGTGTCTTTTTCTCAATTGTATTTGCTAAAGTACGATTTTTTAAATAAGTTGCTGCACAAACTATTTCCGGCCAATATCTCTTATGTACTCCTGCTTCTTCAAGTAAACAACGTGCTAAATTCATAATGGTCCTGTTAAACCGTTCTGCCGTTCCATTCAATTCATGTACATACGTAGGACACGGATCGACTTTAATACCCTTGCTACGTGCAAAATCAAAGTCTTTTTATTCAAATATTCTTTACCATTATCGCACCTTAATGTTTTAACCTTTTTTTCCATTAAATTCTCACATTCATTTATATATCCAACAAAACATTCATATACCTCATCTTTTGTCTTTATTGTATATATCTTTGCAATTTTACTATAGTCATCTACAAAACTCAAAAAGTACTTTTCACCCTTAAAGCCAGTTGTTTGAAAAGGTCCACATAAATCAGTATGTAAAATTTCCAAAATTCTCTTTGCCTTTACTCTGTTATTTTTAAACGGTATGTTATTCATTTTATTTTCTATGCAAGTTTTACATTTCATGAATTCATTTTCAAGTTCATTAGGTACCTATACCTTCCAACAACTGATTTTTACATAAAATATTTAAATACTTAAAATTTACATGACCTTATAAACGATGCCATTTTTCTTTTTCACTCATTTTATTAGTGTTTTTATTTGCAATATTTGTGCGGTAAGACTTGTTTGATTCATTTACATTTAACCTACTTTTCATAAAATATAAATTATTATTTTTTACTGCTATAGCACTTAATTTACCATTCTTTTCAAAAATTTTTGAAAATTTACCTTCGGATACAATTGTATTATTTTCCGTAATTTTACTGTAGCTAATCAAATTTGTGTTCATATCTTTGACATAAAGCACATTTTTCATATTTACCAAATTTTCCTTACCAAAAACATTAAAGTAGCTTGAAACATTTCCTATTTTAGTTGCTTTTACAATTCTATCATCGCCCAAATGAACATCTACCGGTTCTTTAAACGAAATACTATTTTCAAAATACTTTTCATCGTTTATTACATGGTCTGTACAACCACTATCCAAAAACCAATTTATTACATCGTCATTATTATTATTATAAGCATTACCTATATTCGTTGTATGATCAACTGCTGAAAGCCATACGCTGCTCTCTCTATACTGAGTGTCTTCTCGTTGAGTTGAATAAAATGCGCCTGCGCCGTGCTGTCCTCGTTGCGAGTTGCCACGCCCACGGACATAGCTGCCTCTTCTACCTCTTTGAGGGCCTCGTGGTGCTCGCCATGAACCTCTTCCGCTTGACGTCTGTCCGCCATTAAATGACCCTTTATTGTGAACATCTTTTCCGCCATTTTTACAGTCACGCTGTACATGACCTATTTCACCGCAACGATAACACTTAACATTTGTCATGAATGTATTGCTTTTCCTTGTAGATTCTTCTTCTTTATGATTTTTTAATTCAGCCATTTGTATTTTACTCTTAACATAATCAGCCGTTTGGTCTTCTTCTTTTAAAGTGTCAATAAAATCACCTATATAGCTATACGATTCTGGCAACGTGTTCAATATGTAATTTAATTTTTCTTTTTCTGATACAGTAGCACCCGCACTTTTTAACTCATTAATAGCTTTTTCAAAGTCACTAAAAAATGTTGCACAGTCACTATAGTCTTTCAATCTCAACTTTTCTAGGTTATTCCTGTACACAATTTGCAACGCCGTTGATTCTTTCAAATACAAAGTATCGAATTTTGTAATTATGCCATAAGCCGTTTCCTTGTCTCGAACAAACTGTAACTGCTTATTTGATATACTGCCATATATATAATTTATCGCCTTTAAGTCATTACCGTCCCAATCATCTTTATCATCTGTTGACTTAGCTCTTTTTATAACAGTATCAATTCCCTTCATTTTTAAAAACATTGTTAGACGCGTTTTCCACATATCGTAGTCTTCTCCATCAAACACAGGTATTTTAAACTCGCTACCTTGACATGCCATTTTGTATCACACGTGCTTTCCTTCGTACACGAGGACAAATTTTTATGGAAAAAGATAACACTTTTTCAAAAAGATGATTACTTTTTCAACCACGTGGCACTTTTTACTCTGTTTTATTTAAAACGATAATACTTTTTATTCCACCAACAAACTAACCACGCTCTGCTACCATGTTAAGATGAGGTGTTAGTGGAATTAATAAAACAGACGAATTTTAACAAATTAAATTGATACTTTATTAGCTATGTTTCTTATTCTTACTGACTAAAATTTTAGTATATCAGATATCTAAACAACGACACACATACCCCTACTTATATATATATATATATATATATATATATATTCATGCGCACATGTACTATAAAATATGTACCATCTTTCTCAATACATACCAACTGTTTCCCGCACTTCACTCTCTAATTTTCTACCACGTTTCATGGCTGGTGTGTCTGGGATTTTCCCACCCATAATAAGTGATATGTGTTCCATCATCTTTTTGACACCGACTAACTTCATAAGCCCTTGATGCTGTAATTCGGCCATATCTTAATTCATACCAAAGGCTTTTTTTGTATTGGTCTCTGGTAGCATTTTCAATTTTATTTACAACCTCATCAGTCAAATTGATTTGTTCTAAAAATGTATTGCAGCATTTTTCCTTATACTTCAGCACAAGTTGATGCATTGATGCACTAAGCAAATCATTAGGAACATAGCTTGGTTGATGTCTAAGTAGCTCACAATTGCTAAGTTTTCTATTTTTACCTTCTTGTAGAAATTTTTCTAACACTGTAGGAGTAGAAGGCAATATAGAGCTACCACTTGACAAGTCCTTTGCACTTATAAATTTCAGGGTAGTGCCAACTCTGGAGAGTTTAGATTTCCGCCAGTAACATTGAACTTCAGTACAGGACGGTTCTTCACTCCTGCGATGGAGCCACATAAGGAGTGCTACAGCATGCTTGCAACCCCCTTGAGCAGCAACACAATCGTGACACTCAATGCATGTCACCTTTTCTTGGTCTTCAACGACTGTCAATGTGACTGCATACAACTTGGCATGTACTTTGTGTTTCGGGCAAATTTTGCATTTCACAGTGCAAATTTCTCTTTCACGTTTAACTTGCACGTAACTTATAGCATCATCCCCGTAAGATGGCCGTGAAGATCTGAAATAAATAAGACTAGATTCACATACAAATGCAACGTGACAACCATGGTGTTTATTAGCTTAGAGATGTTACATAGATGGGTATGAAAATTTCTTTAGCTGCGAGTTTGCTAACCTCAAAAATAAACTATGCATAAAGTGTTAAAAAAAGGATTGTGTGAGTTAAATTATACTTATCTTAATAATTTACTTACAAGGATGTTTTCACATTTCGAAATTCAGATGACCAAAAGTCTTTATTTGATGCAAAAAACTCTCCCAACATTAACGAATCAATTCTGGGCAAATTAGAGCTATTTGCCTTAATGAAACCTTGTTCCATCTTTAATGATACTTGGCTGTTTTATATATATATATCACAAAATCACGACTAAACAACAAATCAAACGTTCAAATGATGCACAAACTTATCGAAGCGCGTAACTACAAGAGAAGTACAGGAGAGGAGAAGTACAAGCGGTCCAAACGACAGATGAATTTTTACCTAGCCGTGACTTCATTCGCTCTGATCACAGTATACTCCTAAGCAGTAGGGACATAACTGTCGGTTCCTTTGATTTTCGCGTAGCGCGTTTCTGTGACCTTGAGAGGGGTCCGCCATGTTAAAAGTGGATCCTTTTTAAGCGGGAATTTAAATAGATGTCAAAGTGCAAACGAACCAAGCTTGCAATATGACTGCGATAATGGCAATGGAGAGTACAAAATTATTGCTTTGTTTAGCAAATATCGATCGATGTGTAATATGAAAGAAAACGACTGTATTAAAATTGAAAAGAAATAAAACAACACAGAAAAGTGAAAACTGTTTATTAAAGATTCATTACACTTTGAAGCTGCACACCATCTGCTGGCTTTTTTCGCATTCATTTTGAAAAACAAGGTAACACGTAACACCAAATACTGCTTCGCAACTTTTCTAACCTTAAATTGCCTTAAATAATTCAATATTTGTAAACGTGAGGAACAGCTGTTTTGTCGACGACATTTTGAAAGTGGATCCTTGTAACGCATGCGTATTAAAAATACGCTACGCGAAAATTGCGTTATGTCCCTACTGCTTAGAAGTATACTGTGCTCTGATTGGCGTTTCAGTTAATATGGCCGATTGCTTCATTTTATACTTTTATTTTAATGAATATCTTATTAATCTGAATGTTTTTGTTAAAACTTGACCATTTTTTAGGAATTATTCAACATACATGTTTCGCTACAACCATTTATTTTTAATTTTTTTAATACTGTCATCATGCCTATTGTCATCTAGGAAGCCAATTTTCAAATCTCTTATGGACTAATTACATGGGATCGAAATTTGTTTCCATCCTGTGGTATGATCCCAAAAGATGACGTGCACTAAATGAGCGTATAATTCTGCTCCATGATACAATTATAAGAAGGTAGGACTGCACGCAGGATGGGCGGGTTATCGCTACGTCACCTTGAGAGTAAAACGTTCAGTAAGTAATGTGTGTAACGACTAATAACGGTAATTTACCACATTATTTTCGCTTTTGAAAGGACGAAAATCAAATTTGAGTGGAAATTTATTATCTAAAATAAATATTGACAACTCAGAACCACCTCTCGAAGATATTCTGAGCGACTCTCATTTTGACGGTCTAGAACATCTTGCTGGATATCTTTGTCACAAGTCTGGGCAAAATTATGAAGAGTCCAATACATTTACGTGGACGAACTATGTCTGTGAAGGTGGTTTCAAAAAAACCTTCAGAAGAGTTTATGCGAAAAATTGAAGAGTTGGAATGTATATTTCAAACTTTTAACGGAGATAGCTTATTAATAACATCTGGGTATATAAAAAAACTATTAGACAAAAGCATATCTGTCGACCTTAACGAACTAACGCAAAAATTAGTTTTTCGGTCCAGAATGTTTTTCAGACTAAGGGATTTAAACAGTCGCTTCAAATTTAACAAAAAAGTTTAAAGAAATTGTACAATACATACATATTTCTAATGTGGTTCTCATAATCATTCCTTAAGATTGTCACTAAATAAAGTTCGGATTCAATAAAAAACAACAACTTAAGTTTAAGTACCTATACATATTTCGTTTTTTTTTTTATTAATTTATCTATTCCTTAAATTGACAGACATTCGCAAAATAGAATGGAGTTTAGCAAGTAAACCTAAGTGTAATGTAAACGTAAATCGAACTGAAATTGAATAAAGAAATTTTAAAAATTGACGCGTCGGAAGAAACCAAAAACCACTTTCAAAATGTGGTAAGCTAATATTGCTACTGGTTAATGCATTTGTAAAAGTGTTTTAAATGAAAATTAAATAAATATTAAAATACAGTCTTTTACTACAGGAATTGCATTTCTGGTAGCGTATCTTTTCCCTTTTTTTTAAAGCGGTTTAAATTACGTTATTTTTATTTGTTTTTTTAACAATAGATGCATCGTTTAACACACTGTATTCCAATAGAACAGAACTCTCAAGATGACGTCATGCGCAAAGGAAGCATATACTTATTACTATTATACTCAATGTAACGTGCAATTCTTGATGCAAAGATTAAGAGACAGGAATATGGAATTTGCATAAGTCTGTCTCAAGAGTGACTATACTGTTTCTGCGCATGCTGTAATAGAAATATTTTTGATTGGTTGATTTTTAAAACATGTTTCGGCACGCCAGTTTCAAAAAATTTGAATGCGATTAGTCATTATAAATGTATTTTTTATTATCTGAAGATTGAGGTAGTAAATACATGTAATACTCTTACCTTATTAATGATGAAAACCATTATTAAATTATATATCTTTCATAATTTTAACTTTATTCGTTGGGCCGATGGCTTTAAGGATAAATTATGTTTTAATAATATTACATCCACTTATATTTAATTGCCTAAAAATTGTTGCTTTGCTGGCGATCCACAAAACTGTTTTGAAGCGGTAAATTTAAGTAGACTGAGACAATAAACCAGTGAAAGATAGGTAACATTTTGAATAAAAATAAGACGCAGGAGACTTTGGTAGAACAATTAAAAAATATATAAAAGAGACAAAATGACTTTATGACCAGGCTAATAGAAATATTTATGTCTACAGTTTTTATTGATTTTTAAATATAATTAACTTTGTATATTTTTGTCTGATATTCTCAGGTTGTTCTGAACTTGTTTTTCCTTCATGGAAAAGTCGAATATTTAAAAAAACATTAATTATTAATTTTGTTAATTGATTTCTATGATTGTCTAGAATATCTTGAGACAAAATGTGAATATTCATTTTCTCGCAGTCAAAAGGATGTTCAACTGCCCTTAATACTTTTACCAATAAAACATCTTATATTTTCTTTACAGAACAATTTCGTTAGATTTTGCCTAAATATTCTTTCGGTAATTAAACATATTCTTATTGCTTCATCTGAAGGAATCACATAGGAGCCCCTATTTTTAATTAGTATCATTAATGGAACGATATTATCTGGCTGATTTATCAGCAAATCGGAACAAACCCTGCACATACTTTTTTTATTAATAATACTTTTCACCACGAACCCAACAATGTATTTTACGACGTTTTCAACATATGGCGTAAGAGCCCATAAAGTTTCCACATAATCGTGATCGAACATAGTAATTGAACATTCCTCTTCTATTACTGGATTTACTAAATTCCTTTTTTTTGCAGAAACATGCAGTATTTCCAGCCCATCACTTAAACAATTTGAATATTTGCTGGCACTTATTTCTGATTTTATTAACAATCTTTTATATGAGGTTTGGAATTGGAATGCATTGGGATTATTATTAAATCCCACTTTTCTTCTAATTGCACTAAAATAAGTTTCAAGGAAATCTTGATTTAATTTAAATGTAAGTAAATACTGCAGTCCAACTTCTTTCAATTCCTCATACAAACTAAAAACATTCTTTAAACATATAATAAGACCTAAAAATCCCGTTTTTCTTCTACTATTTAATAATAATTCATTAGAGGAAGATTTAAGGCCGGCTATATAAGTTTCAAATTGTTTTGCATGTTCCTGCAAAAAAGAAAGCGAATTATCATTAATTGCAACATTAAAGCCTGTCTTATGTGCAAACTTATTTCTACAATTTAATAAATCAAATACATTATTAAAAATAAGAGCAAATTTTGCAGTCGCCATACTGCCCTGAAATTGTGGAATATGCAATTCCTGAAGAAATTTAAATGCGTCATATACTCTGTGACTTAATGTTTGAACAGCCAGTTTAACATTCATTCGATTATCCGAAAAATTTATGTGCTTTTTAGTCAATTTAGTTCCAGCATGCAGTCCTTCATTTTCTTGAATTTGCAAAAGACTTTCCAAATATAACCATTTTATATGATTTCCTTCAGAGTCCACAAGAATTTTTAAGTCACCTAAGGCATTCCGTACCAATTTAATCATATGACATGGATCTAAAAATATAAACACTTTTTTATTGGTATAAGGATTTAGAAACCATGGTTTGAATTTGTCTGAAAAATATTCAAAATTTGCCCCAAGATGCCTACACATAGTGAGATTAACCGAGGCACCATCAAATGTTATAGACTGTAAATTTGCCCCACTTTGGTTAATTAAATCCAGGGCATTTTTTAATAAATTAGCTCTTTCAGTTCCATTAAGGCTATCTATTAAAAAATACCCTATGGGCACTTTCCAATAACTGTTAATGCCTACTGCCATCATGACCAGTACACTTGAAGCTTGTTTTACCGATTCATCTTCTGAATTAAGGCCAATGCCAAGATCAACACCTCCATAAAACTTATCATTTTTAAAAACCATTTGTTTTCTTATGGACATCTCATCTAACACTAAATTTAAAATAATAGGCTGATCTTTATTTTTTAAAGCAATGGCATCAAGTGATTCCTTGGTAAAGCCTTGGTTGCCATCTACCACTTTGCACCATTCACCTATCGTATGTGGATGTGGCAACAAATTTTTCCATACTTTACGTACATAATTATATGCTGCAGTTGAGTAAAATTGCAGAGTTATGGCAAATTTTCGAAGTTGGGGGGAATATTTGCGCCTTTTGTTGTTTGTCTTGACATTTATTAATGTAGTTAAGATTTCTGGAAGTCCTTCCTACAAAACAAAAAAATGATTCTGAACAGGCTAAAAAACAAATTATTTATTTATTTATTTATTTCTTTTATACGGACTTTCATCCATTTACATAAATCCTATAATGATAATAGTAGATACAATTATATTTGTTTGTTTTGTCACTGTGTCGGCACTATTATACAGTCCATTGGGCTGAATCCCAGCGAGTGCACATCTGTGTGAAACTCGTTGCTTCGGACACGAAGTATACATCCAGGAACGCTTATTTCAACACGAGCCAGCAGATTAGGAGAGTCCACTTTACATCTTACAATTAGTAGTTTAAAGCAATAAAGCACGTCATGATATTGTTGTAAGGAGTCCAAAGTTGGTATCTTTGTTACGTTTGCTATGTCTGAATAGTTGTGTAGATATGGATCCATTGGGCGACAGAGTTTAGTTGCAATGAAGAGCAAAAAGCGGTGTCTTATCGATTAATCAGATACTGTTTTTGTGGAGTACAGATTTGACTAGCACACATTAGTTTTGACTGTATGTATGTTTGATACATCCTTATTATGGAAGTTGGATTACGCAGTTGGTAAAAACGACGCATGAGCCAGTATAGCTTACGCGAAGCATCTGCTGTGATTTTACGTATATTTATACTTAGGTCTTACCCGTAAATAATCCTGACAGTTTTCAGAAATTAAATTTTTATTTCGAAGATGACTGAGCAAATCTTCCATAGTGCGGATTTTCTTTAACAAGCGTCTATTTTGTTGCTTAAGCATTTTAATCTGTGCAGATTGCTGATCAACTTTTGTTTTCGCCATGAATAAACACCGTTTTGCTCTACGGGGGGTAGCAACATCCGGACTTCTAATTTCACCTGGGTATCTAGGTTCTGCCAAACTTTCGTTTTTTGGGTGTTCGTAGAACCTCTTGAACAGATTCTGGTACGTTTTGGGGAAATTCTGACGATTCCTGGACAGACTGGCTAGGTCCTTCTTCTGGATCTGAATTTAATTCATATTGTTACAATACAGACATACAGAAGTAGATACCGCATACTTACCTGAGATTTGAGACTTGAATTGTGGAGCCTGTAATAAAGCCGACTGACTAGTTCCTGCTTCCGGTTCTAAAACATACAAATGATCATAGAAATATTGTTATAATTTATTCTAGAACGTACTTAAATCAATTTTAACTTTCTTAGCAATGCATAGTTTAACAGTAAAACCACAAGTATTTTTAGCAACATTTTCAAATTAATCATCAAATTGACTCCATAAATATGAAATCACTATGTATTAAGAAGAATCCACAATATAAACAGTAAGCAGTAAAACGTCTAAACCAGATAATAATTACAATAATCACCTGTAGGTAATGATTTCAAACGATGCTTTTGGGTGTTTAGTTTAAGAACTGAGGGAACACTCTTAGGTTTTAATTTAAGAGGATTTCCAAATTTCCTGGCTTCTTTAACAAAAGAGGCAAACGCACCAAAAACGTTATTTTCGTTTCGTTTGGTTTGGGTTATTTTGGTTATGTTTGGGTGATGTCAGTTAAGTGATAAATAGTCAAGCAATGTTGTCAGATCGAAAATAACAAATAAGCATCAAATATATCATTTCATCTAAACATTTATCTGCGATCCTGCATACTTAATATAATTTTTCAGATAGTTGTTCTACTCATCAAAACTACTATGTTCAAAATTTATCACATATTTTAACATATATTTCCACAATTCGTAAAAAATAAATGAACTGTAATCTACCGTAAAAACGGTAGATCAGGCGGTGCAAAGAAAAGAGAAGGACAGGCACGCGAGCGGACTTCACCAATAATAGCACGCCATTCAGCGCAGACTCCGTTGGATCATGGTCATCTATGAGATAGACTTATGCGGTTTGGATATCTCCGTTTCATATTGTTTGCATCAAAATCCACTCCACAGTATACGTCTAAGCAGTAGGGACATAACTGTCGGTTCCTTTGATTTTCGCGTAGCGCGTTTCTGTGACCTTGAGAGGGGTCCGCCATGTTAAAAGTGGATCCTTTTTAAGCGGGAATTTAAATAGATGTCAAAGTAGAAACGAACCAAGCTTGCAATATGATTGCGATAATGGCAATGGAGAGTAAAAAATTATTGCTTTGTTTAGCAAATATCGATCGATGTGTAATATGAAAGAAAACGACTGTATTAAAATTGAAAAGAAATAAAACAACACACAGAAAAGTGAAAACTGTTTATTAAAGATTCATTACACTTTGAAGCTGCACACCATCTGCTGGCTTTTTTCGCATTCATTTTGAAAAACAAGGTAACACGTAACACCAAATACTGCTTCGCAACTTTTCTAACCTTAAATTGCCTTAAATAATTCAATATTTGTAAACGTGAGGAACAGCTGTTTTGTCGACGACATTTTGAAAGTGGATCCTTGTAACGCATGCGTATTAAAAATACGCTACGCGAAAATTGCGTTATGTCCATACTGCTTAGAAATATACTGTGATCCACTCATTGTGCAAATGGTTAACCTGGAGTATATGTATAATAAGTATATGAAAGGAAGACCATTTTGCGTTCGCTTGCAATCCTACCTTGTTAAGTTTATTGTATCATGATTCTGCTCCTGTAAATATTTAATCAATCACAAGGTTTTCTTCCGTTGAACATTCGACATAAACTGGTTGAATTGATGGGTTACGCTTGGAGGCCAGGTCGGCTGTCATTTGTCAATTTGCGTCAATATAAGAGAACATCGGTATTTTGTACTAAATTTACACACGATTAATAATATCTTATATCTCATAATTAAATTTATATACTTTAAACTTACGTAGTTTATTAGTTTACTTTTTTCATTACAATTTTCTTACGAACTTATGTAAGATCTGTGTAATCAGTGAAAACCGGTAAACACTAGACTTGCAATGATCTTTTCTAGAAGTGTTTAACAAATTTGCGGTCTGTGTAGATTCATATATTGTAATATTTCATTAAAAATGGTGGTTGAAAAAGGATCGCATATGAATAATCCCTTAGAGCAGTTTGTGCTACTTGCTAAGACAGCAAAGGGGGCTGCCTGTTTAGAATTAGTAAAACAAGTGCTAGAGTCGCCTGGAGTATATGTTTTTGGAGAATTAATTGACATGCCTAGTATTGCCGAGGTTTGTTTATAAAAATGACAGGGTGGATACCATTAATAAATATTTTTTTTAGCTAGCAACGTCTAATTACAAACCCTATTGGGATACATTGAATTTATTTGCTTATGGAACATTTAAAGATTATATGGCAAATTCTTCCAGCTTTTTACAACTGACTCCTTCTCAGAAAAAGAAGTTACAACATTTAACAATAGTAACTCTTGCTACACGATCTAAGGTGAGTTGTTACTTTAGCTCTACTCTATAAGTAATGTAATTTTTCTATTTCATATTGCTGCAATGTGTTTGTTTTTACTAAAAATTTTAGCTAATTAGAAGTTGTATTTCTTAATAAATAGGTCATTTTAAATAATGTTAAAATTTTGAGTGTACTTAAATCTTTTTTTTGTAGTGTATCCCATACAGTACACTTCTAGAAGAGTTAGGAATTAAGAATGTTAGGGATTTGGAAGATTTAATCATTGAAGCTATTTATGCAGGTATAATCATAAATATAATTAAGCAATAAATGAATTAGATACTACTGTTTGTTTATAAGATATTATTCATGGGAAATTAGATCAGAAAAACAGCCAATTAGAAGTAGATTATGCAATTGGAAGAGATATTAGAGCTGCTGATATAACTACAATAGTAAATTGCCTTCAAGATTGGTGCTCAGAATGTGAAAATGTATTGTCATGTGTAGAATCGCAAATTCACAGAGCAAATTCAGAAAAAAATCGAAGTTTGCAAAGAAAATCTGAGATTGAACAAGAGGTGATAAATGCAGATATGTATATACTTTATATTTATTTAATTGGTTCTAGATTGTTAATATAAAGAAAACATTGAAAACTCAGCTTCAAGAAAGATCAGATGGTTCAGAAGAAGTTATGACAACTGATAACAGGGAAGCGGTGTCTACAGAAAAAGGAAAGAAGGCTACAAAAGCTAAAGGTATACGTTCAGGAAGTAAATTTTGGTCTAAATCATAAAATTCTTGAAATTCTTATTTGAATTCGGGAATAAATTATATATAATATATAAAATAACATATTATCTGTATAAAAAATCAAGGATATATTTTTTAAAAATATGTAAGAAGTAATTTAATGATCTACTGAGTTATTGTTATGGGAATTTTTTGTATATTTTATATTTTTGCTAAAATAATCAGGTAAAACAAAATTGTAGTATATGTAAGTTACTCAATTTTCACTAATTGGTATTACTTACTTTTTTATTTATATAAATATGTTAAATTTTCCTATTAGATTTGAATTAAAACAAAGAGTGCAATATTAGGCAACAATTTTTTTTTTAGTGTGATCAAACTTTCTTATATTAAAAATGTTACAAGGCAGGGTTCTAAAATAAAAGTTAAAACGAAGACTAAATAGTATTTTTTCTTATTCTAGGTGCCTTGAAAGTCCTCCGTTGATCATCTCCAGAGTAGTTGTGCACTTCACTCTCATCTTAGTCTTTTTTTTTTGAATTCACGAAACAGTATCAGTAGTTCTCATATTTTGTTTATTTTATTTTTTGTTTGTATATTGCATAATAAACCATGCTTTCTATTCTTTTGTCTCACTGTCATGCCAGTGACAATATATTTTTTTACAAAGGATGGTTATACTTGTCGTGTTTTTCTTTTTTCACCTCTTAAAGTTTGCTTATTGAGAAGGTAAGTGTACAGATATTGAGCTTTCAATTAAAGTTATTTTAAAATAGAGAGCAACTTTCAACAACTGAATAAATATTTAGATAAATTCTAAAAACTCGGTAGTCGGAAATTTATGAAACATAATGAAAAATAATAAATCGAATAAAAAAGTAGCTTTTATAGTATTATTTTTGTTAGCTTTATTAGTATTAAATTTGTACTCTTGATAAAGGCATCATATGCCGAAACAATTGTAGAGGGGTAATAAACCTTTTTGAAACATAAAAGCTACTCTTTTATTCGATTTAAATATTTAGATGTAGAGAATGACATTTTACTTAGTAGGTATTTTTAGGAGCCGCGATTCTAGTTTTATCAATTTGGAAAATGATTGTGAGTTTTTTATTATTAAGTAGAAATAGGTACTAATTGCAATTTGAGTAATATAGCTTTATGTAGAATATGGTACAGTAGGACAAATCAATTCAAACCATAAACACGGTACCCACTGAGAATGAATGTGTCGAAAGTATTAAAAAATACTAAAAACAGTATACGTGAACGGTTTTGATAGCAGTGAAAGTAGAGAATAGTAAGAAATTTGATGATTTCGATTTATTTTATTTATCCATTTATTAAAACCAGAACAAGATTTGCGTGAGTAAATTCTACAGAGGTATTCGCAGATTTTTATTTAGTTACTTGCAACCTGCTTGCAACCAAAGGTTACTTATATTATTATCACCCATTAAATAAAATTTATAGAAATAATGGTTTTATTTAGTACCCATAAAAAAATAAGTGGAAGATTGATTTTTATTGTCTAGTTAAGTAACTACACCTTAACTAGACAATAAAAATCAATCTCATGTTCCTCCTTACATTTTTAACAATCTACAAAATGTTTCAGTCAGTCTGTAATTGATTTCATGTTTTATTTAAAAAGAATGTCATCGTCTACTTTTATCCCAAACAGTAGATTCTAGCAGAATAGAAAATCTTTTGAAGTGATATTTCTTTGAAGCTCGGATTCTAACAATTCTCCAAAACTTACAAAATGTTAAGGTTTTACGTTTCTCAACTGTGCCTGGGGCACAGTTCGATATTTTAATTAGACATTTGACTGGTCAGTCAGTTGTACAAAGGTCTCCTATCACAGGAGTTCGCTTAAAAGTTCAGTCTTACAAAACGGAACATACCTACAAAAAAACCTCGTGTTGTTTACATCATTACGTATGACTAAGACTTTCTGGGCTCCACTTTTTCTGAAACAGCATTTTTCAATAAAAAACGAACTAAATTGATAAATTTCGCCAATTTATTAAAACTTCGGCAATTGTTTCGATCTATGCGATCATCATTGCTAAATTAAAACAATAGTTGTAATAACAAATCACAAATTTATAGCGTTGCTTATTTATAAGGATTTTGGTAGAGAAAGTTTTTTACCCTTATTAACATTAGTATGGTGTATCTACCCACTTTTGTTTTATTCAAATCTAAACTACGACGTAAGCTAATACAATATTCAGAACAACCTAGCTGCTTTATTGTCTAGTTTTTTAATGCTATTTACTCTATTTGCTCTAAGTACTTTAAAAACTAACTTATAAATTCCGCTTTTTTGCTTCATATTTCTATTGCAGAAATTCTTAGCTTTTTCAACTGATTTTTAAATTTACAGGTGACTACTAACAAAGTGTTATTAAAAAATAGGTACGTTTATTCGTCTTTGTATGTAAGTGCATTTCGTTAAAAGGCATAGTTGAAAGTTTCCACTTGTAATTATTAACCTAACCACATAGTTTTGGTAAATGTTGGCTCACAACTTATGAGTCCTGATATACTCAGACCTTACAATAATCGAGTAATTAGTTAATTCTTGTATTCATTTCAGACTAAAGTTTTTGCTTAGAAGCTGCGATTAATTAAGGAACATGCCTGAAATTCATAACTGCATGGTTCTTGTAGATTTTGGCTCACCTCACAACCATATTAATGAATTCTGATATTCACAGCTCCTGCAATAAGAGAGATATTAATTATTATTTATTTACTGTATACCTACTATTCAGGTCAAAGTTCTATGCTATAAAGCAGGATTGAATGAATTTACCTGTTATTCTTAGCTAAATACCAGTTGTAGATGTTGGCTCAAAAGCATATTAATAAATTAAGAAATTCATAGCCCCATACAAAAAGGAGATATTAATTCATTATTGTATGCTTTTTAGGCAAAGGTCTGTGCTACAAAACAGGGTTGAATGAAGTTGTCTGTAATTCTTAACCACACTGTCTTTGTAGGTGTTTGCACAAAACTGCATTAATGAATTTTTATTTTAACTCCTCTTACAATAAGGGAAATTTAAATTTGTATACAGGGTTTTTCAAGTTGATGGGCTATTAGAAGTATATGAATTAGTAGAAGAAATTCAATTCTGAAACTTGGGCTCATTTGGTTATTGTTTATGCCGCTTCTTTTAAAAATATTTTCAAGTTCGATTTACATCCGGTTATACCGGAAGTCGATACCAACTTTGTTATTTTAAATGGAATGGTATATTTTTTACGCTGAATTCGAATAAAACGTGTAATTTTAAGGTAAGTTTGATAACCAACTTGTACACCTATGACGATCGGTTTCTGAGTTATTTTAACTTATAGAAAAAAAATCGCTGCCGCAACCCAAATTATAAAAAATCATAACTTCCACAAAATACGGCTTAGAGTGTTGAAATTTTTACTAGTAATAGCTGAATATTGGTGCTAACACCTTGACAAAATTTAATTAAATAATTTATATAGGGCGTTCAAAATAAAATTCTAAAATTGAAAAACTTCAAACACGAATTACCTCGTTTTTTCAAATGGCACCGACTTCCGGTATAACCGGATGTAAATCGAACTTGAAAATATTTTTAAAAGAAGCGGCATAAACAATAACCAAATGAGCCCAAGTTTTAGAATTGAATTCCTTCTACTAATTCATATACTTCTAATAGCCCATCAACTTGAAAAACCCTGTATACCTACTCGGGTCATTAAATTGTTCTTTGTATACTGTCTTTATCAATGGTCTTTGTTTGTAAGGTTGTCTCACAACTACGTTAATTGATGAATAATAAAGATCGCTGGTTTTACCTAGAATAAGGGAGAGATTAACCAATACTTGTATATTCATTAAACAAAAATATAATTAAGTAAAATAGGATTGAAAGTACCTGCTAGTAATTCTTCATACCAAGCACGTAGTTCAGTAGGTGTTGCCGCTCACATTTGATATTTTCAGTTTCTGCAATAAAGGACATTGCCTGTATTATACTTTTCAGATAAGAAAAATGTTCAACAAATTAAATATCTATATTTACTGACAATTTTTAACCATGGTTAACTACATTTCGTTTTCCTATCGCCCCAAAATAACTTTAATACATTTTAATGTGCTCCTGCTCCTGCCCTTGTCCCTGCTCTCCTGTTCGTGCTCCTGCCCTTGCCCCTTTCCCTGTTCCGGCTCCGCGATCTTAGCACCCCATCTGTGGAATTAATAAAAAATATATATACCACCGTATAGGTCAGAAAAAGGTCTATAAAGGTCAGCTAGATTAAATAATTGGTCAGCGATAGAAATTTTTTTATTAACCGGTAAAGTTTTCCAAGGTCATTCAGAAATGTTAGCAAATTTTAGCACCCCATTCTGAATAAAATTAAAAGAATTGAAAAAATAAATGCTATACTCGATCGGAAATTATCCGCTGATAATTGGTCAGCTAAAATAAATAATTGGTCAATATAATTTCACTGAAAAATTAATTATTTAAGTGTTGTTGACCGCAACGCGCATGCCTCAGCCGCGTTAAAGGTAGGTATTAGGACAGTGAGCGCGTAAACTACACGTCCTCACCATGTACCAGACGGAGTGGGCACATTATTTTCTTGCCATTTTTATTTAAAATAATAAATGACGAAAAATTTTTTTAACCACATCAAGCTTATTAGAGTAAACGAATATGAGTGATTAACCAATTATTAATTAATTTTTTATCAATTCTAATGATTCCCTATAGTAAAGAACTTATACTTTTTCAAAGTGGAAGAATAACTATTAGTAATGAACTATTCGTACTCTATTTATGATAAATTTTGTTTTTACTTTTTTTCAATTATATATTCGTGACTAATGCTGTAGTACAAAAATTTACTATACAAACGTAGCTGAGTTCTTTTGTCACTACTAAGATCAGTAGGAATATAGTGAATTTAATAAATTACTTCCTTAGTGTATGAAAATATGTAATAATAATGAAAAGAAAAAATATTAAATTCTTTTCGATATAATATTAGGAGATGGCATTCAACTAAATATAAGAAATAAAAAGAATTCTACAACATTTAAGTTTTTCGTATATATTTATTTGAAAATAAAATTAGTTTACTTACAGAGTACTTAAAGAAAACATTTTATCAATATTAAATAATTATAATGATTGTGAGAAATCGACTAGCAAATATATATTTATATATATTTACGCGCTCACTGTCCTAATACTTCTAACGGGGCTGAAGCATGCGCGTTGCGGTCAACAACACTTAAATAATTAATTTTTCAGTGAAATTATATTGACCAATTATTTATTTTATCTGACCAATTATCAGCGGATAATTTCCGATTAAGTAAAGCATTTATTATTTTATTTCTTTTAATTTTATTCAGAATGGGGTGCTAAAATTTGCTAACATTTCTGAATGACCTTGGAAAACTACCGGTTAATAAAAAAATTTCTATCGCTGACCAATTATTTAATCTAGCTGACCTTTATAGACCTTTTTCTGACCTATACGGTGGTATAATTTTTTTTTATTAATTCCACAGATGGGGTGCTAAGATCGCGGAGCCCCCTGTTCCTGCTCCTGATGCTGCACTGAGATGGAACAACACAATTGTCTCACAATCTCTCATTTGACATTCTAATGACTTTTAAAAGTAAATGGGAAAGCTTTTTTATAATAGAAGGTACTTAATTTTTGTTGTGATCCCTCACCTTATCACCACATTTTTTTTTGCCATATTTTTCCTATTTCCGTTATCGCACACCATATGACGTGATGGTAAAACTTTCTTGTTTTCCTAAAACTAACACGATTTTTGCATCGCTCGAAAAAGAATTTCGGGTAATACTATAGTATCGCGGCTTCTACTAAAAATGGAAAATATTGATTTTCTTTCTGCAAAATGGCTTTAGTTTAGTCTAAATATCAATAAAATGTGGGCGGAAAGTGGTATTTTTAATGGTTTATTGATAAAAACGGGAAAAAACTACTAAAAAGGCGACTAAAAACTTTTAGTAAAAATTCGACGTTGTCTGGTGTAAAATTTGTGTGCACATTGTAAAACATTATGGAGAGGAAGTTAACAAAGTGTTCGAAAGGTGTAAATAGGTGAATAAACACGAAAAAAGGTGGATTTTTTGGATTTTCAACATAAACAGATTTAGAGGTTAGCTACTCAATGCACGCTTCGGCACCATTCCTTACCGAAACCTAAGCAAAACACCCCTTGGTGGTGCATAGCACTTTTCGGTGGTGCATAGCACTCTTCGGTGGTGCATAGCACTTTTCGGTAATGCATAGCACTTTAAACATTTTAATCATAGCGGCCACTTCATACTATAACCTGACCTAAGCAAAAACCCTGCATGCACCTTAATAGCTCGATACCAGAAATAAACCGAAATTTTACCAAACACGAATTAGTCGTGGGACACCCTATATATATTTAGCAACGAACATCGCTGCGGTTCGGCCACTTTCGGATCGTCTCGGGTCTTGATTCCAGTAACAAATAACAAACCGAAGCGTGCATTGAGTAGCTAACCTCTAAATCTGTTTATGTTGAAAATCCAAAAAATCCACCTTTTTTCGTGTTTATTCACCTATTTACACCTTCCGAACACTTTGTTAACTTCCTATCCATAATGTTTTGCAATGTGCACACAAATTTTACACCAGACAACGTCGAATTTTTACTAAAATCACGTAAGTTTTTAGTCGCCTTTTTAGTAGTTTTTTCCCGCTTTTATCAATAAACCATTAAAAATATCACTTTCCGCCCACATTTTATTGATATTTAGACTAAACTAAAGCCATTTTGCAGAAAGAAAATCAATATTTTCCATTTTTAGTAGAAGCCGCGATACTATAGTTTTACCGAATTTCGAGCAAAATCATTTTATTATGAGAATAGATCCAGTTCCCTGCTAAAGTACACATTAATCGAAAAAAAAAACGAAACCGACTCATCATTGTAGGTTAAAACACTTTTGAATCAACTCGAAATTCTCCTTGGGAATTGTTGTTATGCGGTAGGTAAGTAGCGATTAACAGAATATTCTAGTGTCGGCATTTTGACAAAATTAAGTCGATTAAGGTAATGAAACCATTTTCTTAAATTATTGTTTACGTATTCATCTTTATAAACATTTTTTACTATTTTGACTTTTTGACAACAATCTCCACCACCCGCTCACAGATCGATCGATAAAGCATTTTGATGTTGCATTCAACCTCTGCCGTAAGCGTAAGAGCTAGGAAATAGGACGATTGTCATATTTTAGGGAAGAAAATAAGTATGAATATAGCATTTTCTCGTCTTAATTTTACAATCACTTTGCCATGCGATTGATTATCCATCGATTATGTCACAGATAATCGAATATTGACAGGGGTAAATAATTAAAAAGAATTTAATAAAAAAATATTCCTTTAGCGGTTATAGCACCGGCACACATAATAATAATAACACTAAATACTGGGAGCTTTTATGCTCCCCTAATTGCCCCTAATACTGGAAGGGGGAACTATTAAATTATGTAATTGATATTCGGCGGCGCTTTCTTTCAAAACCAATTACTTATTAGCTTATTTATTACTTCTATTATTTATTCTTTTGTTGTAATTTGAAATGAAGATGTATATTACAACAATTACATCATCATTTATTACTTAGTAATATAATGAATGTATTTACTGAACTAAGCTGAGGCTGCTGAAAATTTTCATACAAAGAAAACAAATTGTACTATTCATCTTTTATTTTCCAATAGTTATCCTAACAATATACTAACTAAACAGCAAAAAAAAATTTTATCTATCTTACTAGTGTTCGTCCGATGATCGAAATAAAAATCGGTTTTGTCTACCTGTTTACGAATAAGAAAAGGCTTCCCATTTTTTTTCTGAACCACCTCAATAGTTACTAAACTTAATAAAATCGGTTGAAAACGGTAGCAACCCCATTTTACCCTCTCAGGGGTAGAATTTCAAAATATTTCTCGATCTTTATAAACATTAATGAAATAGAGTTTTGGCTAGGCTCTTGGTGAAACATGTTATAATATCAAAAGTAAAAAGAAACACTAGGTAATAATTTGTTTCACAAATTTATTTAACAAACTGACAATATTGTTTCGGCAGTTATGCCATTATCAAAGTAATTGTACAGGTAAACTTAACTAGTATTTATATAAAGGGACTTAAACTAATACAAATATACAAACATAGGTACACAGAAGCATATTTATTGGTTTGTCTTGGTTGATAACTTTAATAAATATGCTTCTGTGTACCTATGTTTGTATATTTGTATTAGTTTAAGTCCCTTTATATAAATACTAGTTAAGTTTACCTGTACAATTACTTTGATAATGGCATAACTGCCGAAACAATATTGTCAGTTTGTTAAATAAATTTGTGAAACAAATTATTACCTAGTGTTTCTTTTTACTTTTGATATTATAAACATTATTAAAGCAACCTCTGTGTAAAATTTCAGCGTTCTGGGTCCAAGCTGAGTGTGGACACACCAGTGAATCAGTCAGGAATTTTAATTTGAAATTTTTGAATAAAGACTGGACAATTGCATATTAGCAATAACGGGGAGTGCTTCGAAGTATATTAGAGGTTTTATGTATAAAAAATGTGAACCCTCACGGGACGTCTGGCAGATGTGAAACATCGAGTTTGCACAAGTAATATGAATGAAGGACAATATTACGACAGGAACTAAATATGGCGTTTTTTAGTAGAATTTCAAATTAAATAATACTCTTTCAGCGTTGTGAGATCTATAATATTTATTTACACTTGTATGTACAATACTGAAGTTTCGTATGGAAGTTTAAGATACAAAAGTTACAAAACGACTGGTTGCAAACTTTCCTACAGATCTTGTTTTTGCCTGCTTTTATGGTAGGTGATCGTGCCTTTTTTCGAAAGGTCGTGCTGCTCCTTAGCAGGTACAAGGGTGTGCGTATTTTGAGTTATTTTGTGAATTTTAGGGTCTAACCAACCAGACGACAAAAATAATAATATTAATAAATTCTCGGATATAAATTGTACCTAATTAATATTATGTCAAAAAAGTTATATTTAAAATACAAACAAAATTACGTGAATTAATACAAAAAAATCTGTCCTACGAACCACACCCCCCATTGAGAATAAAATGATCAATACTCTACATAAGTTTAATCTAATAACTATTCTTCCTCGTAAGTGTCAAAGTGTCAATAGAAAGAGGCGCTAATTGTTTAACACTATGTTTAAATTCACTCCCGCCACTATGCACTGTCACAGCACGTATCACCATCATTTTCTGGATGCGTCTTGCTTACTCGAGCCAGGTGCCAATTGCATAGGAGGGAGGTTGTCGTTGCGCAATAAAACTATTCTCCCTTTGTCGATATCGTGAGATCCTTATGTCCATTTGCTTCTGGTGTTTAACTCGTTTAAATATTCCTTTGACCATCTTGCCCAGAAGTGTTGTCTCAGTTTTTGTAGGTGTTGCCATGTTGATAGGCGGTTTGATGGTATACTAGCCAGCTCAGGATCAGGCACGCTCGTTAAACTATTACCAATTAACAAATGTGCAGGGGTCAAAACTAGGATGTCGTTAGGATCGGAAGGACGTGAGTTCAGGATGGCCTCTGCTTCGGTCGCGAATGTATTAAACTCCTCTAGTGTGAACAAGGTATTACTAATTACTTGTTTGAAATGATGTTTAAACGATTTGACTGTGGATTCCCACAAGCCCCCAAAATGGGGAGCGTGAGGCGGTATAAATTTCCACTGTATTCCCTTAATACACGAATAATCAATAACTCGGTCTTTATGGGTATCGGAATTGAAAAGAACGAACAACTCCTTTAGTTCATTACTTGCGCCTCCAAAGTTCGTACCGTTATCCGAATAAATTACTTCCGGACAACCTCTTCTCGTAATGAAGCGCCGAAAAGCCCCCAAAAAGGCTTCCGTGGTCAGATCAGTGACGCTTTCAATATGCACGGCCTTGACTACCAAGCAGACAAAAATCGCAATGTATATTTTAACATTGCCCGGTTCCGAAATTTTCTTTCTTTTAAATAAAAAGGGCCGCAGTAGTCTACCCCTACATTATTAAATGGCCGAGCTGGTGTTACTCGCACCGATGGCAGATTACCCATTAAATATCGCACGTTTGGGGGATTTGCTCGAAAACAGGTAACACATTGCTTGATGATTTTTCGGACTTGATTGCATCCGTCACTAATCCAGTATTTTTGACGTATTGCATATAATGTAGTTTGGATGCCTGAATGCAGATTCTTCAAATGAAAATATTTTATAATAATGTTGGTAATATGACGAAACTTTGGAAGTAAAATGGGATGTTGTTTTTCGTATGATAATTTTAAATTTATTAATCGTCCGCCTACCCGAATTATATGATAATTGTCTAGAAAAGGATTAAGTGAAATATATTTACATTGCGTACCTAACGGTTTCCTTTCAGACAATTTTTTATATTCTTCAGGCAAAGTGGCATGTTGGACTAACTTAATTATTATTTTCTCAGCTGCATTCAACTCTTCGATATTTAAACAACCTTTTTGTCTTGTTTTGAATCTCATGCAATAGGCAATTACGCGTTTTAGCTTAGAATAAGACGAATATTTTGAACTTTCTGAACTTTCTTGATTAAACTTATAAAATCTTTTGCTGTTTGAGTTTTTGAAGTCAAAATGTAAGCAAACCTTGTAAAATGATCCACCATCAGGTATAAATATTTTTTCGTGCTTTTATCTCCTCTGAAACCACCTATTGTATTTAAGGGTTCCTTTGCTGGGCCAAGCTGTGATAAAGGTGCTTTAAAACAACTTATTGTAGACTTATTCTTTATACATGTTTCACAAGATTTGCAGGTCAATCTTATATGTTTATACATATTTAAAATTTTTTTTTCCCCAAATGTTAAAATTAATTGCTTTGTGACAAAGTGTCCTTGGTCTATACGAACATCCTTACTAAGAGCTCTTCCAAAGTCTTCAGTCAACCAAATCTTCTCTCTGTTATTTAAAACTTTGTAAATTATACCATTTTTAACAATACATTTATTATCTACTTTCAACAATTTTTGATTTTCTTCAATATCTTCCAATTCTAACATATTTGAACTCCTAATTGCAGAATCATCCTCTGAATATTCATGAGAATCCAACACCGGATTCCTGGATAAAGAATCAGCCTCAATATTATCCTTTCCAGGGTTATAAACTATTTCAAATTCAAATTGTGAAATATAATTTAAAATTTGCAACAATTCTTATTCTTTCTCATTACTTTTATTAACATTAAAATTTTCTAAAAGTCTATGATCCGTAAAGATTAGAAATTTCTTCGCAATTAAATAATACTGCCAATAAAAAATAGCTTCATTTATAGCCAAGCATTCAATAAAAGTCGCCTTTTTAGCCTTCTGAGCCTGGGTCAATTTTCTCGAAAAGAAAAACACTGACGTCAAAGAATTATCTTCCTGCGACTTCTTCAACACTAGCATCAGTAAAAATATAAATTGGAGCCTCCGATCAAAAATTGCCAAAGCAGGAACTGAACATAAATATTCCTTTGTTGAGTTAAAACTCTTTTCACACTCTTCAGACCAATTAAAAACAATATCTTTCCTAAACAAATTCCTCAAAGGATCCAACAAAACAACATGACCTGGTATAAACTCCAAATAAAACTTAACCTTTCCCAAAAGCTGTCTTATTTGCTTCCTTGTTTGAGGCACAGGAAATTTTTTAATGGCCTCCAAATTATCACTCATTGGTCTAACCAAATTATTTCCAATCTCATGACCTAAATAAGTAATTCTCTCCTGAGTAAATTGACACTTTTTTCTATTTAATTTGGAAATGAATCCAATTTATTTTTTCTAATCACACCTGCTAATATTCTCTGAAAAATTGCAGTAGCTGACTTCAAACCAAATGGTAAATAATTCCATTGGCAGTGCCCATGATGTATAGCAAAAGCCAACTTATATAAATCCTTTGCACGCACCGGAATCGAGCAAAGAGCTAAATTCACATCTAATTTAGAAAAAATCTTACAGTTCCTAGCATGCACAGTCAGATCATCTATTCTTGGAAAAGGCAGACTTTCTGATACTACAATTTTACTCAACTCCTTAAAGTCTATGCACAGGCGTGTTCTTTTTTCTTCTTCTTTCTTGAACACCATAGTTACAGGAGCTGCATAAGGACTGCTTGACTCCTCTATTAACCGGCGTTCGACAAATCCTCCACTTGTTTTTCAATTTCCATTTGATCCTGGTATGAGCATCTATAAGGTTTCTTGGATACATATTTATTTTCCGTTAACCCTACAACAGCTTCATATCCTTTCACAACCCCTATATCAAACTTGGATGTTGCATAAACTTCTTCGTTATTCTTAACAATATCTTCAATATTTTTATTTACTATTTCACCTTTATTACTTTGGTTTTCTATGTCTCGCTCCTTGTTTTTGTGAAATAATTAAATCTTCATCTTGACAAAGTTTAAATTTCTTAATTAAATCTAATCCCAATAAAAATTCACAATCACTAGTATCATCCTTTACAATGAAAAACTGAAAATCCTCTTCAATATTACAAATCTTGATCTTAATTATAACTAAACCTTCAGTATTTGCCAATCTTGCCACACCTTTTAAAATATCTCTCCCACTCATTACACTTTTAACATTTAAAACATTATTCAAAAATTTACTATCTACCAAAGAAACATTTGATCCAGACTCATAAAGACCCACTGCTGTACAATCATTTGCCAAAATTTTAATCTTAATAAGTGGAAGAACTATTCGTTTTTTGTCTGCTCGCAACTAGCTACCACTTTCTGAATTTCATTAGTATTTGTCACCTTAATATTTTCATTTTTCATTCTTTTACTTTGTTTATCTTTATTGCGACATATATTCTCTGGATGGAATCTATTTTTAAAACCTAACTTATCACAATATTTCATGGTGTAATCTATTGAAAGACTTTCTATTTACATTATCCTTTCTAAAGTCACTTAACTTAAGTTATATGCATACGCAATATCTGACCAGGACTGTGCAGAGAAGGTATCAATAAAGGAGTTATTCCAAGCCTCCCAATTTAACAAAGAATTCTGCTTTACAAATACATTATACCAATCCAAAGCAGATTTTTCTAAAAATAATCTTCATACCTCTGCATAATTATTCTTAACAATCCCCATTCTGCCACACTCCTGCACAATTAAATGTATCCAAACACTTGCATTAACATTTTCATCCTCGAACTTTTCAATCACAAAATCTTTTACTAAAGAACTTGTTTTTTCTTTCAAATAATACCGTTGACTCTCTGTTTACATTCAACTCTGGCACTGTAGTAACCTCTTCTAAATATTCGTCATACAGCACAACATTACCTTCGGTGTCCAAATAAATATTCTTCAGTTCATCAAAGTCACAACAACATTTCGAAATTTATTACGAACTTTCAAACTCTTAACGACGTTTTTAACAATTGGATTCTCAAAAAGTTGTCTATGCTGAGCACTAGTCTGCTTATCTACTGGAAACAAAAAACTCTCCTCTTTACCAAACAGCTGAATTCTCTTAACTTTAATCACAGTACTTTTCGAATCTGCAGCAACCTCCGAGACAAAATAAAACTTTGCTTTAATATCCATTATATTGATTTGTATGCCATAAATTTAAGGGTCTTAAATTTGGATCGGATATTCCAAGGATAATGATCAACACATGTAAGATGCAGTAATGAAACTGTAATATTAACATAATATACAAGTTTAGCAAAGCTAAATTAAAAACAATACAGTATAACAATAAACTCAAAACTAACCTGAATCAATATAATTGTCAACAGCAAATCATTATTTACAATATTACAATCACAACGCTCAATACGAGGTTCGCAGCTAGGAGCTTAATCCCCAAGCTAACTCTACAAAGCCAAGCTTGACTAAGCTCAAACTTACACATATATAGATATTGCCCATGAAATCATCCACAAGCACGAAAAGCTTTTCCATTCAACAAAAATAAGGGGGTCGTGCCAAACAAGTTGGATCTTATTCATTCGGATCTAATGGGCCCTATGGAAAAGGAATCTTACAGTGGTAAAATATATATTTTCACCCTAATAAGGAACTTTCACTTCTTTTTTTTTTATTAAAAAATAGAAAGTGTTTATGTTATATATAATTGATATAAACTTTTTTTTTATAAAAAGATCGCAATAATGGTTTTAAATCAGTTTTAAGTTTAAACGAAATTTCAATAATCAACAAAGCAACCAGTTAATACTATTTGTAAATTTATTTCTGTTTTAATATATGTTTTATTAAGTTTTATATTTGAATTTTTAATAAATATTGTGACAGATGTGTCATTCTGACGTTGACAAGCGCCGACGGCGCCGACTGCGAAAATTGTGTGGAGGTAACCTATGACGCGTTGCTGGACGTTTCGAGAGTTGCTTAGAAACGTCCATAATACTAATACTATATAAGGAACAGCGTTGGACAGTTTGACAGTATTTGATAGAAGAGAGCGACAGATATAAGCGAGAAGAGAAGATAAAGCGATTGACGAGCGAAATAGTTATAAGTTGTTGTGGTTATCGAAATAGCTATTGAGTTGTTGTTGTGTTCGAATTGAATTAAATAAAAGTGTTGAGAGAAAAATACGTCATTATATAAATTACGTAACAATATTGTATTGTGCAAGGATTCAAACATGTATGAATCACAAAATAAGTGGTGTTTTGTGCCGGGATGCAAAAATACTTCCAAAAGTACTCCAAACAAAATATTTATAACTGTACCACAAAATTATTCTCGAAAAGTTAAATGGTTTAAAGTAGCCAGGCAGGATGTTTCCAAAACAAAATCAACATTTTTTTGTTGCCAGGATCATTTTAACGTAAGTAAATATAGCATTGCTGATAGTATTGTAATTTTGAGGTTAATATGTATTAATATCACAAATTTACTTTTATTATTATTTTACATATACATACTGCAAGCTATTATAAATGATATATTCTTGAAATATGTATAATCCTATATATTATAAATTAAATGGTACACAACTTTGGTTTTAGCTTGATGATGACATGGAAAATTTTGTTCGCTATAAACTTATGGGAAGAAAAGTTATTGAAACAGGATGAGGCTCCATATATATTTGATTGCTAATAAGACAGAAAAAGAGCTGCATCTGCATCACAGTGAACTGTTGCTTTAAAAAGGCAAAGAAAACAGTTAGTGGAAGATGCTATAATGTGGAGTTTTAAAGAAACAAATATTGAACAGGAAATTTCACCAGCTATTATAGATTTTGATAAACCCAAGTTTAGGTCAAAGCAGGTTAGATGTGAATAAAGATATTGTGCAGAATACAGAACAAGTTGGAAAGAAATGTGTGGGTATATAGGTAAAACCATACTTTCGTAGTAAATATGTGTAATGCCAAATTAAACCTGATATATGTCATGTAACTACCTATCTCACCAGCAAAGTTTATTATAACGAAAGAAGTTTCAACCGCTTCTAAAAAATGTCTAAGCTGTTTAAAAAACAATTTTTACTAAATCAAGAACAAGTAGTAAAATTGAAGAAACAGAATCCAGTGTGTCAGTTTTTACAGCAACATCTGATACTGACCTTACTGACGCAACGTTATTTATAGACAAAGAAGAAGAACAAAAACAAGCTTTGCATGTTACAAAAATTATGATCTCAAGAAAACGGGTGCGTGAACCTGGCACCCGGAATGGAGGAAAAAATTTTTTAAAATCACTTTCGAAGGACAAATCTCGTCTAATTGATTTTAGTAAAATTTATTTTGCTTGTAGTTCAATGGTAAAAAAGTTATTCGCGGTTTAAAAAATCCCCCTACGCCTGAATGATGCCACCCACTCAGGGATCGTTCCGTAGTATCAAGTAAACATAGAAAATGAATGTAGTGAAATTTGTTTCGTTTGTAGTTCAACAAAAAGGGTAGTTTTTCGAAATTCAAAAACTTTCAAATTCCATAAATCAAAATACCAAAAACTTCGTTTGACGTATCTATCAGTGATTACGTTTAAATGATTGTAGTAAAAATATAACAGTAGTAAAATTTATTTTGTTTGTAGTTCAATGGTAAAAAAGTTATTCGCGGCTTAAAAAATCGCCCTACGCCTGAATGATGCCACCCACTCAGGGATCGTTCCGTAGTATCAAGTAAACATAGAAAATGAATGTAGTGAAATTTGTTTCGTTTGTAGTTCAACAAAAGGGTAGTTTTTGGAAATTCAAAAATTTTCAAATTCCATAAATCAAAATACCCAAAACTTCGTTTAACGTATCTATCAGTGATTACGTTTAAATGATTCTAAAAAAAATAATTTCATTTGTATTTGACAAAAAAAGGACGTTTTACATTTTGCACTTCACTCCAACATACATAGAATGAAAAATTTTTTTGTGAATTTTTAAAAATCACTTTTAAAAGTCAAATCCGATCTAATTGGTTGTTGTAAAAATCATTTTGCTTGTAGTTTAAAAATTGAAATGTTATATGTGGTTTAAAAAATCCCCCTACCCTTGAATGATACCACCCATGCAGAAACCGTTCCATAGTGTGACGTGTTCAGTCACGGAAAACACAATTAACAAAACAGAACAACGAATTTATTTAATTACTAAAATTAATTTGACTACACTACAGTTATAAACAAGTCTACACAATTTATTTCACTAAAAGTCTCTTCTTCCTCTCGCTGTTAACGTAGACACTACCTATTGCACTCTATGAATTCTATCGCATATGGTTCGCCTATCGATCGCTTCTGCTTTCGCACGTAAACATCAGTTGTCCACTGTCAACTAACTCGGTGCGAGCCGTCTCGCCTTATATAGTCTTTTTAGCTTCTTTCTAGGGAATTCTACAGGCTTCCCGCAATCCAATTGTTTTCCCATTGATTTCTGCTGGAGTTTTTTAGATGTTTCAGGAAAGCCGGATATATCCTTTGTCTTTTTAAGGAAGATGTTTGTTAGTTAGGCCTACACCAACTTAATTGGCAAGTACTCGTGACAATAGTATTAAGTAAATATAGTAGGAGATTGTAGTGAAATTTATTTAGTTTGTAGTTTAAAAAAAGGGGTATTGTTTTAAACTTATGATATCTACAGATACGTAATTTTTATCATACATAATGCAGAAATTGTGCAATCGATTAAAATGTTCAGCTTCATTAAAAATTTACAAAATTTTAGATATATCACAGTTGTAACAAAAGTAACTTACCATGATAATGCTTAACCTGATCACCATCTATAAAAGAGAAAAAAATTACATCATAGTGAGCCACCGTAGCGGTAGGTGACACTTGTAGAATTTACTAGATAAATTTAAAATATACATATTAAACATGATATTAAACAAATATTTGCATGTTTCAATTAGTTAATATGTAATATTAAAATCATCGAATAAGTGAAATTAAGAAACAAAGCTAACGTTTCTGTAATTATCTATAAATTTTTAATGAAGATGAACATTTTAATCGATTGCACGATTTCTGCATTATGTATGATAAAAATTACGTATCTGTAGATATCATAAGTTTAACCCTTTGACGGTTGCTGGTACACATAGGTACCACGAGCTATTACGGGCTACTCATGCATTACAAAGATCTGAAATATCAACTTTAAGACTCACTAACACTTCCATAAACGTTCCGTGAAACATATTTGTACCACATTTTAAGCATGCGCCACAAATACAGGAAAACCCTATCAACGGTCAAAATATGGTACATATACAAACCACTAATCTAGTAAAATAAATATAAAGGAGACTGTGGAAAACCAAATAATTAAAAATTGGAAAAGGTCTTACCCCTCATAACCACAACACTTTTAAAAAACGCGGACACGTGTTTCGCTCACTTACGAGTCGTGAGCATCTTCAACGCAAGACTTGCGCAAGTCATTTCATTACAAAGATTTTATCAAAAAGACTCACTAAACTGTCAAAACGTTCCGGGCATTTTTGTAACAGTGTTGTGGACAAATAGGGGTAAGACCCCTTGGTCAAATATGGTAATTAAAACCCCTAATCTAGTGCCTAGTCAAACCCAGTGATGTGTTATACTTTTGGAGTTTTTACCTTTCCTGCAGTAATAAAATGAATCCTAAGGTATGTGATACAAACTACTTTTATCTACCCTTAAATATAGTTGTATGTTTCCGTTAACTATTGTGAGTAGTAGTAAGAAATCAGAAATCTTTATTTTGGGGTTATATTTTGAGAGAAGTTAGCCTCACTAGATTTATTGAATAGAGCTTTATAGAAATTATTTGAGGTTACAAAAGGTATTGAAAATATTTACAAAGGTTTGATAAGTGTATGTTGTATATTATTTTCTATTCTATTTTATCGGCATAGATAATATTTTGTCATCTAGCAGGTGGTACAAATATGTACCACTGGTGATTTACATGACAGAAATTGTGTGTTATCATAATGTAAGTGTTATTGTAAGTGTGTGTATGTATGTTGATGATGCCTTGTGCCTTGAGTGTTTTTTGCCATTCCACAAAAATTTATAATTACCAAACTTTAAATTTTCTTGGGTTTTATAATTATATTAGAATACTTTATTTTTGTTTACGTTTTTTACATGCAGTCAGAAGACAACTTTTTTATATTTATCACCGATTTTTAGCTTTTCTGTTCATAAATGCATAGTTAATAAGATTATAACATATAAAATGTAATAATCAAATGGTTTTATTTTCAATAAAGATCTTACTAACACTTAAGATTGCTTACATGTCTCGACAACGCGCTACAGAAATTGTGGTATGTATTTGTACCAGTGCACATTTCGTTCTTTATTTTGCAGAAACGTTCCGTGGTACAAGTAGGGGATGATGACAGCTTCTGTCTCAGAGGATGAGAGGGTTGTGATTTCTGACAATTGTGACGTAATTATAATTGATAGAATGTCGTTCAAGGTCATATGTCTACTACAGTAGAGAGTGTATTTATCAACGATTGCGTCTTTTCATGATTCATATGTCTACTACAGTAGGGCCGTTTCTATCTCAGAGGATGAGAGGGTTGTGATTTCTGACAATTGTGACGTAATTGTAATTGATAGAATGTCGTTCAAGGTCATATGTCTACTACAGTAGAGAGTGTATTTATCAACGATCGCGTCTTTTCCTGATTCATATGTCTACTACAGTAGAGGGTATATTTTATTAACGATTGCGTCTTTTCAACGTTGTCGGTTGATTGAAATGTCTACAATAGTAGCGATTGCGTAAACCTACACAGTCGGGTGACATCTGCTTGAAAGCCTTCCGAAGCTGTGACAACGGTTGTTGAAATAGGTGGAATGGTGCTGTAGAGAGCGAGGAGGTCGATTAATAGCAAATATGAATTGCAGACGCAGCATTAGCTCCACGTGACTTTTATTGCATCCGTGGATACCTTCACACACACACACACACACACACACACACACACACACACACACACACACACACACACACACACACACACACACACACACACACACACACACACACACACACACACACACACACACACACACACACACACACACACACACACACACACACACACACACACACACACACACACACACACACACACACACACACACACACACACACACACACACACACACACACACACACACACACACACACACACACACACACACACACACACACACACACACACACACACACACACACACACACACACACACACACACACACACACACACACACACACACACACACACACACACACACACACACACACACACACACACACACACACACACACACACACACACACACACACACACACACACACACACACACACACACACACACACACACACACACACACACACACACACACACACACACACACACACACACACACACACACACACACACACACACACACACACACACACACACACACACACACACACACACACACACACACACACACACACACACACACACACACACACACACACACACACACAAAACCACACACACACACACACACACACACACACACACACACACACACACACACACACACACACACACACACAAAATATATATATATATATATATATATACGTCAACAACATTGCAATTCGCTGATAAGGTACACACATGTATACTTTACGCACACGTCTTAATTAAACCTGTACCCGTTCCTCTATGTCATATTCACGCGCTTTCCATCTTACTCCGTCTATATCTAATATGTATACATATACACACACACTATTTTAACTTTCGAGATAACCTGCCACAACATTCATACCTACTAATAATTCTACAAGCTATCATGTGTAAGACATTACTTGTCGTCGACGGTGAACACCTACAGTTATACATATACGCTTTCGATACACGATGAACATTGATTCGATTAATAATTAAAGGTATATACAATTAAATAATTTATAGTATCTGCTCTATGTATACATTTCGTCTTGTAAAGCTTCTGGAACAGAAGGGTGAGTGAGAGAATATTGATTTGTAACGATGGAAATATGAATTAATTGTGACGTAACAGTTGTGTTATGTCCAATGGATAAGTACTTTATAGACTTGTTTTGATGTATACTTGATTACACATGATGATATTTTCAACGAAATATATATTTGAATTGAAGGCCGTAACATTATTATTAAAGAGTAAACAATTACTAAAGTGAAAAATTAAAACGAATGCTTTAAATATACGATCAACAATTACAAATACAAACGTAAAGGTATACATAAATCTATTTCGTTGAAACTTTTTACTGAAATTTAATGATAACTACTTTATCAGCAGTTTTATCAAATATCACTAGATGTTCTAATTACACAGCTTTCGATAGTGTAAGAACTGATTGTAGAACAGAGGAGTGAGGATATTGATTTATAACGATTGAAATATGAATTAATTATGATTTAACAGTTGTTGTATTGTAATGAAAAGTAGGTCAAGATTATAATTCATAAGAAATATTGGATTCATTAAAATTATCGATTCTTTATTTTGATATAAATAAAGTAAATAAGTGCTACAATCAAAATATTGAACAGTAAAATTACATTAATAGTGCTAACAACTTGTAGAAATAGGAATGAATCGGTGAAGTAACCCATAGACACAACACCCTCTCTTTTCTCATCTGCATAAACTTGAATCCATCGACTCTCAATGTATTTTCGAGACTGTCCATCTTTTCCAACAAACACAAGTTTTACAGAGTATAGGTCTTGTACGTTATCAATAGTAAAAACGTTTGTTCCATTCACATTTTTTAAAATAATAGATTCCCAGTTTTGGTTCCACTTACACGGTACATCAATGTCTTTATTAAAATTTTTACAAACATAGGCTTGATCACCAATTGTATTATCAGGTCGTGAAATGTGGAGAGTATTGTTGTATAAATATGTTAAAATTAGTAATGATGACACACTGATCATGATTGCTTTTTCCATTACAACTGAGATGATGAATACTAGCAATGTATTCTTATTACATAGCCCCCTCCCCCCTCCAAAGATATGTGTAGCAGTGTAGGAAGGGGGTTTTGTATAAGTTATGTGAACGAGCGAAGGAGCGGTAGATGTTTAGCAGAATTCAGTGGGATTAAATTAGTAAAACATGGAAACCTTTATTGAAAAGTTTAATAGTGTACGGGTGGGTTATGAAGAGATAGAAATACGTGCTCTGAATTCATTGGAGTTGAATCATACATACCCCATACAATCCTTCAAAGAGGTGCATACAAAATGGGGACCTCGTCTGTTACTCGATTTGTACAGCTTCGTTGTATTTCTTCCATCCAGACATGCAAAAGCTTTTACAGAAGCAGAGATCGAGGATATAAATGATAAAATTGATAAACAAGTGGGTCAACCATCGATCCGTCTCAAAGGATTTGTGGGAAAATCGGCTGATGTTGTAATACATATGTAAATTGTATAACAAAAAGTAAAATGTATATATGTAACGTTTAATAAAATGAAAACCAATTTTATATTTTTATTTTGTTTTATTTGTTTAAATGAAAAAAAAAAAATACATCGTATTTAGGAGTGTAAAGACAACCAATATTTTAATAAAAGAACATTTTTGTAAGCACAAGTCGCTTGAACAGTTGTTTTAAATAAATGATAAAAACACACCTTAACTTTGAAATCAGTTTCTAAATTTGAGAACGATGGACAATTGATGTCTTCAATGTTAACAAAGTTAACATTGGGAAAGTATTCTAGTAGCCACACCTTCTTTTGTAATCCCTTGACATATACAAGTGTTGACTCCATCAATATAGGATGAATAATATCATGAATCGCAGAGTATAGAAGATCACCATTATCCCAATATAACCCATGAACATTTCTGGTTAACCAACGATTTTGACTTCTGTAACGAACCGGGAGGGCGTCCCACGGAAATGGACGTTCAAATGTGTAATGATAAACTGGTTCTTCTTTTAATGCAACAATAGCTACTTCTTTGAAAACAAATCGATTCTCGCTACATTGAAAACTTTGTACGTCAAGTAAGAAAGTCATCGTGCTCATCGAAAAATAAAGTGAAATGTTGTTGTGGTTATTGGGTTTTATACTTCTTGAACTAAATTTGTAGAGGGATTGTAACGTATCACACGATCATGAATGATTAAACAGTAAGCTGCTGTTTTATCTGGTACATTATGTTTAGTGTTAAATTGTAAACGAATATCGGCACTACCGGATTTCACAATTTCATTCTGATAAGAACAGTCTACTATTACAAGAGGAGCAATCGTTAGAAATTCCTTAGGATCGAATAAGGGTTCACTCACATTACCATAATATGATTGTTGAAAGTTAACGTACATTTCATACAAAACAGCAAATCTGGAAACATCGAAATCTAAATTCAAATTATCGTACGGGTACATAGTGGATTCTAAGTGAACTTTCAAATTGGTAAGGTTGCAGTCATAAAAAGTACTCATATTTTTTGTAATATCATTTCCTTTACCGGTTTGAAATCCAAAAATAATGAAGCGAGGTTTTTCCAACTGTGACGTAGTTTTCACAGCCCAGTTGTGAGAATGCGATTGATTAAGTAAGGGATATTCATGTAGTTCCCAACTACGGAACGAAAGTTCCATATTTAAATTACGATCCACATAACGTAATAATTTCAAACGTTCAGCATCAGCAACAGATACATGAGGAATTTTCCAACATATCTGATTCAATTGTATAACTACCTCTTCAACCGGTGTTGTTGAACAAAAGAGAGCGTTATTGTCAGTACTGCTGCGAACTAGAACTAATTCTTGTCGTATGTTGAGTATTATCTTTCGAAAGTCTTCACCAAATCCTAAAATCATACGAAGAGGAATACAAACGTTGAAGTAACCGTTTGTATCAATCAGATTCCTAGCATGAAGGGTAACTCCTTGTACAGCGCCTAAAGCAGGAGGTAACCATCCACTATTAATAAGACGTTTACTTTCATTTTCATTGTAAGACGCGTAACCTTTCATCGTTGTAGTGATACCAGGATTACGGACTCGATCAATAACTTTCCCACCCAATTCATATCGAATTTCATCAAACAGGTGTAGAATTCCATTATTGATAAATGTAGTTGCGGTAGGTACAGCTCCATCCTTTTTCAGCAAACGTCCTTCTATGTATATGAAACTATTGGAAGGTAGGGTGTAAACATCTTCGTTTTCTATCGGAATTCGTATGGTATCATTATTTTTAAAAGTTGAATTCGCATAAGGTTGATGTGTATGTTTATCAGCATTAACAATAGCGTTGTCAAAGACAGTTTTCTCGGTGACATTCAGTATTTCTACAACCATTTTAACGTTTCGTCTTTTTCAGCCGCAACCCCAAAGATTTAAGGAATTGTTTATTGGACGGTGTTAATCGTTGAATAGGTGTAAGCGAAATAAGCGTTTGAGAGTGTGGTAATTGTTTTATAGTAGTATTCTTGTTCGAATATCGTTGGATACAACTATATCGTACAACCATATTATACTTTTCGTAAGTGAAGTCTTACTGTAACACGCTCTCCACGGAAATTAACAAGATTACCGTCTTGATCAACTATTTTAAGGGAAATGTAATCGATGCCACGTTTGTTGACAGATAAGTACATAAGATTTGTAGGATTCTCTACAATTTTAAATCCGGGAGGTACATTGGGAAAGAATTGATGTAGTACATGTCCATCTTGTCCTTTAGTACCATCATTAGTATGTATGTAGGAGTTAGATACAAGGTTACACATTACCGAAATTGCGTTTACCTTGAAAATGTCAGCTACATGGTCAGACTCCTCTTCAATCGATGGTAGAAGCTTATTATTAAAATCAAATATCTTTGCTGGAGAATCTGTCGGAGTGAAATCAACTTTTCTGATACTCTTTACATGACTTTTTAATGTAGTATTGTCTCCAGACAGGTGAATACTGTCATCAGTCCCTTTCAATTTCTCCTGAACAAGAAATTATTAATATCATCGATTTCATAGGATCCTTCTGGAAGAACTACGGCTGGTTTGTTAGAACCTTCAAAATAGAATTTGTTAATGTTTTCATCAATATTTGGAATACTGTTATAGGCTTCAAAATTTAATAAAGCTATTTGATATTCTTCATCATCGTTTAAAACAATCGGTGGACTTATCATTTGTAGTTCTGACTTCGTATGAGTCAAGGCGAATGTGTAAGACATGTTTTCGGTTTAACGTTCTGTTTAATACAGAGAAGTAACTATGATGATTTGTTTTAAAAGCGGGTTTGTATAATTTGTTGTAGGAATTGGAGAACTAAATGACCACAGTTAAAATCGGTGGGGTTCTGAACACGATCGTAGTTGTAAGTAACAGCGCAAGGACCAGCAGATTGTAAATAATGAACCAATTCTTTCGGTGGACGGAGATCACCAAAACTATCAAAGTAAATAGCTTTGTTGTTTCGTTTTATGTAAGCTGTCCAATGTGTACCAGTTCCTGTATCAAAATTAACGATTCCACTTTCGCACCTATGAACTTTTCTTGGTAATTCGTTACGCATGAAGATTCCACGAAAATATGGAATTTGTAAATAGCGAATGTAATTATATAAATCTAAATCTGTTAGAGGACGATTAGGTAACTTCATTAAAAATTTTACGTTTTTTTTTTATTGTTGGAAGGGTTTAAGGTATAAACCGAAACCGGTACGGGAAGGTTGAATCGAAATATTTTTTCCAAGAGAAATAGCTTCCATCGAATTGTTATGGCGTTTAGCTTGTTGTAGTTGTTGCTGTGCCGATTTAGCATCTTGTACAGCTTTAGCTATCCCAGCAGCACCACCAGAGAGAGCCCCAAGGGCTGATAATCCCGCGAAAATCGGAATTAACGGTAGAAAACCACCTGTCTTTGAAATTGGAATGATTCTAGGATATTTAGATCTCATTCCATGTCTTTTAATTTGATTTAATGCAATTTTAGCTGCATCTAACAACTGCAGAGGCTTCTCTTTCTTAAGAACAAGTTTCGCAGTTTTTACTAGTTTATGAAACGGTACAAGTCCTCCTTTGCTTGTTCGTTTTCTCTTATTTATTTTCGTCAACGGAATCGAACCACCTTTTTTACGATGACGTTGTCGTTTATGTCCCATTCCAAGTTTTTCCTTAATTTTCATAGCTGAAGCAACTGTGAGAGCTGCCAAGCGTTCACCTATCGATGCGTCTGATGACTTTAGTCTTCGTAATGATTGTTGTGCTAAAACCTTGTCCGCTATACGACGTTGCGAAATGTTTGGTGAAATTGCGTATGCAATATCGTGTAATTTACAGGATTCGTCGAGAGGATTTATGCCAATATCACCTCGTGCTAATCGTTTATTCAATCGTGTACCTGGACCACAAAAGTTATAGCCTGGGAGATGTAATTCAAAAGGTAATCTATTTATAGGACTATTCAGAACGTTGTATTTCATGTAAAAGGTTTGGTGTGACTGCTTTCACTATTGTATACCAACTAACTATATAAGCAACGTAAACTCTGAATTTATATATCCGTAGGTAACACATCGAAATCGTTTAATAATGAATAAACATGCGGATAGTACAACATCCATCTGCTCTACCAATAACCAATCGCGATTTCAACATCGCACCGAAAATAAATCGTCATGGTCCTCTACTACCATCCACAATAAAATGCATCGTCGCTGGACCTTCAAACTGTGGAAAAACAAATGTGATTATAGGACTATTGGAGCAACCAAACGGTTTACGGTTTGAAAACGTATAAAGATTCTGATGAAGTAATTAGTCCATCAGAGGTGAGACCTAATTCTATATTCATCTTTGATGATGTTGCGAATGATAATCAGAATAAGATAAGGGAATACTTTAGTATGGGAAGACATAACTCAATCGACACTTTTTATTTAAACCAAACATATGCTCAAATCCCTAAACATTTAATTAGAGATAACGCTAATTTAATAATACTGTTTAAACAAGACGAATTAAATCTCAAACACTTTTTTTCTGACCATGTCACTGTAGAGATGACTTTTGAACAATTTAAAAGTATATGTGGAGAATGTTGGAAAGAGAAATTCGGATTTCTAGTGATTAACAAGGATTGTGGTATAGATGAGGGGAGATATCGTATAGGATTCGATAAATATATAGTAATGTAAGTGATAGAAATGAAATCAGTTGTTAAAAGACGATTACAATAACAGCATGGATGTGAAAACAAAGAAAGAACTAATCAAAGTTAGGAAAGCAGTAAAGAGAAAATTGCAAATGTTAAAGGAATCGATGGTAGGACAGAATCTCCTATTACAACAAGCATACCAACCAATTACAAAATCGCTTCTTCACTTGAAATCTGAGCTGGGTGAAGAGATCAAAAAGGAATTAAAACCAGACGTTACTAATTGGCTGAAAAGTGATGTTCCAGCATCATCGACTCCAATAAAAATTAGAAAACTTGATCCTTCGAATGCTCCAGGCACCATACTTCAAGGTCCCCCTTCCTTCTTAAGGGAAGAAAGTGTATATGAAGTTAACCCATCAACGGATGAGAGTATGTTCGAACAAGCAAAAAAAGAATACTTAGATTATATCAATAGCTCTCGATTTGAAGAATATTTGGAGGAATTCCATCCTCTACCTCGAGACTATATAGAAGGAATTATTAAAGAGTATGACAGTAGTATATTTAACACTGATATTATGAATCCCCGTCTTGACAAAGTTCGATTCGAATGGGATACAAATAAATTTTTTATCGGTGATTCTGAAGTAGATTTTGACGGACCAGACGTCGTAATCGATGGAAAATTTAAGTACACAGGTACTATAGGATTATATGAGCAACTGTTTAAATTAAGTTCTGAATATCCGACATCATATAAAGAACGGAGAGACTATGCGGATATATTAAAACGTGCGGGAGCAGTATACAATTTAAGGCAGCAAACAACGAAGCCTTCTAATAAAGGTAGAGGCTTGTCGTTGTTGACTTACAATGAAAAGCCGATAGAATACAAATATTTTGATGACGTTAATGAATTGTGTGATCGTTTAAAGTTACTGGTTGCTTCTCAACAAGCAGGCAACACAAATCATGAAAACGAAATCCAATCAATTTTAGAAGAGTTGCGTGAGTGCAATATAATCGAATAAACAAATTGTTAGAATGATTAGTTAGACAATGACGGTTGATAAGTTCGCACGTGGGTTAGACAAAAAACGATCATATTCACGAGCATTTAGCAATGCTCACGATTTTTATCATAACCGTTTAACTAGAATCGGGGTCCTCAGCAGGAGCATGACGCTGTTAATGTACGATTTTTAGAAAAAAAAAATGAAACTCCTTTTAGCACAAGATGATGTGGTGGATATTACAAGGGCATTCGATAAAGTGTTATATTTTATCGATGTAGCTAATAGACGTATTATACATTTGAATGAGCCTATAGCAGGATTTCATGCAGCTACAAAAAAGTATGTAGATGAAAAGGATAGGCTAACAAAAGAGCATATAAGAATCGAATGTGAAAAGGTAAAGGAAACTGCTGTTAGTGATGGTGATAGAAAGCTGAACGATTTAAAAAAAGAATTCACAACAATTCTCTCTAAAGTTGGTATAAAGTTGACCAGTAGTTTTAACAATACTACAGAGATCATGATGAAAAATTTGCAAAGAGAACTTGAGAACTGGAGCAATGAAAGGGATAAGCATGTAACAAACTGGGTGAATGATTTAATAGAAAAGAATGGCGGTACAATCATGGACTCTATTTCAACAAAAATAAAACAAGCGTGTAAAGATGTAGAATTGTTTGCTAGAAAAGGTGATGAAGAATTGTCGAAGAAACTGAAGACTGAGATTGAGCAAGACATAAAAAGAGATATAGATATGACCGTTGAATTAATAAAACCCTTCATTCAAGATGAATAGAAAAAAGTTATGGAGCTTGCAGATAAAGGAACCGATAAAAAGAAAGATGATCTCAAAAAGGAATTAGTGGTAATGATTGAATCATTAAAAAAAGAAGCGAAGTAGATTAAAGTAAGGTTAAATACTTTAGAAAAAAGAGCAGTAGGTGGCGCAAAACCCAGCAAATCTAAATCAACAACCGTAGTTCATGATTAGAAAAAGAAAAAATGTCGAACGTGAAAGAAGAAGTTGTAAAAGAACTACATAAATCCGCTAGGATTAATTTCACACGTCGTAAGGTAGTTGTTAAAGGATTGGATGATCTTCATCAAGCCGATTTAGTTAAAATGATTCCGTATGCAAGAGAAAATAAAGGTTTCCGATACATTTTAGTTATAATAGATGTTTTCTCAAAATTTGTATGGGCTCAAGCGGTAAAACGTAAAACCGGTGAAGATGTTGGTAGAGCTTTACAGTTAATTCTCAAAAGAAGTAAACGTATTCCCAAGAATATACAAACTGACTTGGGAAAAGAATTTTATAACGAACAAGTGAGAAAAGTGATACAAAAATATAACATTAACCATTACTCAACGTATAGCACGAAGAAGGCATCAGTTGTGGAACGAGTAAATAGAACGCTAAAATAAAAAATGTGGCAACGCTTTAGTTTACAAGGATCCTACAAATGGTTGAATATATTACAAGATATAGTAAATGAATACAACAATAAGGTTCATAGAACTATCGGAATGAAACCAAACAAAGTCACTAGACGAAACGAAGAAACACTTTTGAAAACTGTTTACAACAACCCAAAAAAGATGGACTTACGAACAATTCGGTTTAAATTGGGATACCGAGTACGAACAAGTAAATATCGTGAATTGTTTAGGAAAGGTTATAGACCGAATTGGTCCAACGAACTATTTACAATAAGCCGTATAAAATTATCTGATCCAATTACGTATTACTTAAAAGATGATAATGGGGAAGATATAAAAGGAGGATTTTATGGTATGGAATTACAGAAAGCTACTCATCCAGACGTGTTTTTGGTGGAGCGAGTACTACGACGTAGAGGTGATATGGTTTACGTGAAATGGTTAGGGCTTGATAAATCTCATAACAGTTGGATCCATAAAAGAAACGTTTTATGAAATGTAGTCAATTGTATTCATAAATGGTTTACAAATTATGTACCCCCTCCCCCAAAAAGTATGATTATAAATAAGATTAAACGTGGCGAGTGTAATCAGTTGTAATCGTTAGTTATTGCATTGAAAGTTAAAGACTTAGTAGTAATGGTTAAAAGTTATGTAATTGAAGTGAAATTTTTCAAAGACGGCTTCTTATCTGAAAGAAAACATTTGGTTGCATCAGAGTTAGAAGACGTGGTGCAAGAGTGTGAGGTGGATACGATAAACTTGTAATAACAGGAGTAGGGTGAGATGGCCGGTTGACGACCAGAGGATGAGAGGGTTTCAATTTCTGGCTATTGTGACGTAATTGCAATTGATAGAATGTCGTTCATGATTCATATGTCTACTACAGTAGATGGTATATTTATCAACGATTGCGTCGATTCATATGTCTACTACAGTAGGGCCGTTTCACGACCAGAGGGTGAGAGGGTTGTGATTTCTGGCTATTGTGACGTAATTGCAATTGATAGAATGTTGTTCATGATTCATATGTCTACTATAGTAGATGGTATATTTATCAACGATCGCGTCGATTCATATGTCTACTACAGTAGAGGGTATATTTTATTAACGATTGCATCTTATGTGGGTCATAAATGTTGATTGAAATGTCTACTATAGTAGCGATTGTGTAAACCTACGCAGTCGGGTGACATCTGCTTGAAGACCATTCCATGCTGTGACAACGGTTGTTGAAATAGGTGGAATGGTGCTGTAGAGAGCAAGGAGGTCGGTTAAATAGCAAATATGAATTGCAGACGCAGCATTAGCTCCACGTGACTTTTACTGCATCCATGGATACCTTCACATACACACATACATACATACTCTGCTTTACCAAACAATAAGCTATCATGTGTAAGTTCATCATACACAGACAAACATCACTTGTCGTTCAGTACATCTCGACAACTTTACAATTTGCTGATATCGCGCATACATGTCTACATTACACACACACGTCTTAAGTAAACCTGAAACCGTTCCTCTATATCTATGTATTCAAATTCACTGCTTTGCGCTTTCCATCTTTTTACTCCGTCTATATCGAGCAAATTGCAGATGCAGCATTAGCTGCACGTTACTTTAACTTTCGAGATAACGTACCACAACATTCATACCTACCAATAATTCTGTAAGCTATCATGTGTAAGTTCATCACATACAGACATCACTAACTTGTCGTCGACGACGACGGTGAACACCGACAGTTACGCCAACAATTTGCTGATATCGCGCATACATGTCTACTTTACATATACATCTGGAACATACATATGTGAGGATATTGATTTGTAACGATTGAAATATGAATTAAGTATGACGTAACAGCTGTGTTATATCCAATGGATTTAAACCTGTACCCGCTCCTCTATGTCATATTCACGCGCATTCCATCTTACTCCGTCTATATCGAGCAAATTGCAGACGCAGCATTAGCTCCACGTTACTTTTGTTGCTAATATGTATACATATACACACACACTATTTTAACTTTTGAGATAACCTACCACAACATTCATACCTACTAATAATTCTACAAGCTATTATGTGTAAGTTCATCACATACAGACATTACTTGTCGTCGACGGTGAACACCGACAGTTACGTTAACAACTTTGCAATTTGCTATCAAAACGAATGCTTTAAATATACGATCAACAATTACAAATACAAACGTAAAGGTATAGATAAATCTATTTCGTTGAAACTTTTTACTGAAATTTAATAATAACTACTTTATCAGCAGTTTTATCAAATATCACTAGATGTTCTAATTACATAGCTTTCGATAGTGTAAGAACTGATTATAGAACATAGGAGTGAGAATATTGATTTATAACGATTGAAATACGAATAAATTTATGTATAATATGTTATATCTAATGGATAACTCTATGTTATCAACAGTTTTGTCGAATATCATGCTTAAATGCTATAATCAAAATATCACCACACCTAATATATATACATTCTCTAGAAACATGTGGTAAGGTTATTATACGCTAAAGAAAATACTCGTATGTATGCATAATGGTGTGTATGATTATAACACAATTTTACCAGACAATCAACAACAGACATACACACACACGCTTACTGTTTAAACAATTTCAATATATATGAACCGATGAACGTTGACTCGATTAATAATTACGTATAGATACTCTCCTGATCCCCGCGTCCCATCGGTACTATCAGTACTGTTCAGTCGTATGAGTCGTAAGACGTAGTAATCGAGGTAATCGATATACCATACCACATCATTTCGATTATCAATATTATGTATCTCAGTACATACCTAGGTATATGATGTATATATGGAAATGAAACAGAACGAACAACGAAGACTATCTCTGACGAAGACAAGCTCATACGTAAAGGACTACATACGTACATACACCGTTCATCGTATTATTATTATAAACATATAGCATTGTCGTTTGCATCAGCATATAAATACTTTTATAGTTACGTATAATTTAGGTGCTAGGTATAATGTTAAAAAGGCTTATTGAATTCTATTGATTTTGTAAAGAAGCTGTAATTTTGTTATTCACATATGAACCGATGAACGTTGACTCGATTAATAATTATGTATATAAAAGGTATATATATACTTGAATATTTTATAGTATCTTCTCTATGTATAATACATTTCGCTTTGTAAAGCTTCTGGAACAGAGGATATTGATTTATAACGATTTAATTTTAAAAGATATAAAGTTGTTGTATTCTAACAGAAAGTGGGTCAAGGTCATAAATGTTTAAAAAGGAAGGGAAAGGGAAAGGGGAAAGGAAGGTATTGAAATGGATAGCTACGTGAAGGGTGGTTGCATCATAATAGATGTAAATAGTCGACGCCTTTGCTGAGCTGTACTACAGAGTAAACAGTAGAGAGTATGTGTATCTTCGATCTCGTAAACCAAGCCAGTCTTCTCGCAGAGGTATGAGTTTTCCCCCTGACGACAAGATCGACAGCAGAAGTTTACAACATCGAGATTATATTCTCTACAGCTGTGACAGAAACACAGAGGTCTGCTATCAGTACATAGCTGACAACAGAATCCTGTTTCTTCTGTACAGTTCATGCGAAGACGTGGACAAAGTATACATTGTAGTCGGAGGACGTTCCAACTGTGCCTGAAAGGTGTAAGCACAATTGATACACGGGAAAGGTTCATGTTAAGTTGGGAAACCCTTCCGAGCAAGTGATGCTGTTACGAAGTGACAGCGGTTTAAATAGCAAATATGATTTGCAGATACAGCATTAGCTCCACACTACTTTTGCTGCTAATATGTACATATACACATACACATACGCACATATAACTTTAACTTATGTTTTACTGCAGCTAAACAATAATTCTGCAAGCTATCATTTTACATGTATAAGTTCATCATAGACAGACATCACTTGTCGTTCACGGTGAACACCTACGGCTTTTGTTATACGCATGCACTTTTTTAGTGTTATTATTATAAAACTCATAATTTCTATTAAACTATTTATTTTTTTATGAATAAAAGATAATACAATAATATTTATAATATATACATACATCCATATACTATTTATAATATTTAAAATACATACATCCATCTATACATTATTTACAATACATGTATAGGTATATATATATATATATATATGTGCTCAAAGTATTATATGAGGACAGATTTTAGAGACAACGTATTTTTTAAGGGCATTTGTATACTTTGGGGACAGGTCTCAAAAAAAATATATTTTCAAAGTATTATTTGGGGACAATTGTATAATTTGAGGACATTTGTATACTTTGGGGACTGGGCTCGAAAAAGCAATTCATCAACAAAGGCAATGGGAAAAAAGAGCATGTTATCAATAGCCAAGTACCTATAATTTGAAACAACTAGAGTCGTTAGATCATTGAAAACGATATAATACTAATATAATAATAAATATATATGCTCAAAGTATTATATAAGGGCAGATATTTGAGACGACGTATTTTTTAAGGACATTTGTATAGTTTGAGATCAGGTCTCAAAAGAAAAATATTTTCAAAGTATTATTTGGGGGCAATTGTATAATTTGAGGACATTTGTATATTTTGGGTACTGGGCTCGAAAAAGCATTTCATCAACAAAGGTAATGGAAAAAAGGAACATTGTCTGCAAAAAAAACCTTCTGTCTATAACAGGCCTCAAATAATACGTTACAATGCGTCAATGTCCTCAAACTTCAAACTATTTGAGTATAAATACATAATATTCAAACTATTGATTCTTCACACAATTAAAAATTCATTTTATTTTAGACAAAATATTCCCTTATTAATAATCTGCAGGACATTGTTTCTGATATACATTATTTATCTGTTTTTTATTATTTTCCGGAAATGAAATCTTATAGCTACATTACATGAGACTCGACATTTTTTGTTCTGATTTGAGTTCGATTTAAATAGTTGAATACTTCGTTTTTCTTTTTACATGTAAAGGATATACTTATATTGTTAACAGAACCCTATTTCAGGTACACAGTGGTGGGAAAATGCTCAAATCCGTGTTCTAGTGTAGCCGTCAATCAGATACTATCAATGCCGTTATTCATGTAGATTTATTTTTACAACGTTGTCCTCAAAAAATACCTTTCCTCTATAACAGGCCTCGAATAATACGATACAATGCGAAAATATCCTCAAACTATTTATGTATAAATACTTATTCAAACCATTGATTTTTTTACACAATGAAAATCTTATTAGTATTTTAGACAATTATTCCTTTACTAATAGTCTGCAGGACATTGTTTCTCATATACCTTAAATTGCTTATCTGTTCTTGCTCCAAAGATAGTTTTTTTTTTTGAGGTCGTGTCCTTGAACTATCAATACCATAGATTTAACGTATCTTTTGAGGTCTTGTCCTCATTCTTACATCTAAAGTTAATTTTCTTTGTTTACGTTTCATTGATAAATTTAAACTGCTACAGCTGGGCGTCGCGTTAGCACGTCGTCCGACCGTTGCACCGCGGCAGCTAGTCGGTCGCGCGGTGTAACGGTCGGCCGTTCGACATCGAGCCTGACCCGTAAGCGCCCGGCGACAGCGGCGGTCGGTCGCCGAGAGACGGTCGGCCTACCAAGGAGTCGCTCTCAACGCGACCGAATTCGATAATTTTTCAGTCCCGCGCGCGGTGCAACGGTCCGGTAACGCGCCTTAACATGAGTTTTTTCGCTATTATAAGGGGCATAGTCGGACCGCGTCTACTCGGGCCGCTGCACCGCGCCAGCTTGCCAGACGCGTCCTCGTCTGCCGACCGGCCTCAAAACATACCTTTTCCCTATAACAGGCCTCGAATATTACGATACAATGCGAAAATGTCCTCAAACTATTTATGTATAAATATTTATTGAAACCATTGATTTTTTTACACAATGAAAATCTTATTATTAGTATTTTAGACAATTATTCCTTTACTAATAGTCTGCAGGACATTGTTTCTCATATACCTTGCATTGCTTATCTGTTCTTTCTCCAAAGATAGTTTTTTTTTTTTTTGAGGTCGTGTCCTCGAACTATCAATACCATAGATTTAACGTATCTTTTGAGGTCTTGTCCTCATTCTTACATCTAAAGTTAATTTTCTTTGTTTACGTTTCATTGATAATTGAAACTGCTACAGCTGGGCGTCGCGTTAGCACGTCGTCCGACCGTTGCACCGCGGCAGCTAGTCGGTCGCGCGGTGCAACGGTCGGCCGTTCGACATTGAGCCTGACCCGTAAGCGCCCGGCGACAGCGGCGGTCGGTCGCCGAGAGACGGTCGGCCTGCCAAGGAGTCGGTCTCAACGCGACCGACTTCGATAATTTTTCAGTCCCGTGCGCGGTGCAACGGTCCGGTAACGCGCCTGAACATGAGTTTTTTCGCTATTATAAGGGGCATAGTCGGACCGCGTCTACTCGGGCCGCTGCACCGCGCCAGCTTGCAAGACGCGTCCTCATCTGCCGACCAGCCTCAAAACATACCTTTTCCCTATAACAGGCCTCGAATAATACGATAAAATGCGAAAATGTCCTCAAGCTATTTATATATAAATACTTATTCAAACCATTGATTTTTTTACACAATGAAAATCTTATTATTAGTATTTTAGACAATTATTCCTTTACTAATAGCCTGCAGGACATTGTTTCTCATATACCTTACATTGCTTATCTGTTCTTGCTCCAAAGATAGTCCTCGAACTATTAATACCATCTATGGTTAAATCTATTTAACGTATCTTTTGAGGTCTTGTCCTCATTCAATACGTTACATCTAAAATCAATTTTCTTTGTTTACGTTTGATTGATAATTGAAACTGCTGTTATAGGGGTTAGAGGTGATGCATTTACACTTGTTGCCGCAATAGAAAAAATGGGGCCCAAATAATACGATAGGCATAGTATACCTATATAAATGCCGTTATTCACGTAGATTCATTTTGGCAACGTTGTCCTCAAAAAAATACTTATTGTAAACAGAACCCTATTGCAGGTACACAGTGGTGGGAAAATGCTCAAATCCGTGTTCTAGTGTAATCGTCAATCAGATACTTCAATGCCGTTATTCATGTAGATTTATTTTTACAACGTTGTCCTCAAAAAATACCTTTTCTCTATAACAGGCCTGAATAATACGATACAATGCGAAAATGTCCTCAAACTATTTATGTATAAATACTTAATATTCAAACTATTGATTCTTCACACAATGAAAAATTCATTGTATTTTAGACAAAATATTCCCTTATTAATAATCTGCGGGACATTGTTTCTGATGTATATTGCTTATCTGTTTTTTATTATTTTCCGGAAATGAAATCTTACAGAGGACTACCTGTTAATAGTTACATTACGTGAGACTCGACATTTTTTCTGTTCTAGCTTGAGTTCGATTTAAATAATTGATTACTTTGTTTTTTATTCCAAATGTAAAGGATATACTTATATTGTTAACAGAACCCTATTGCAGGTACACAGTGGCGGGAAAATGCTCAAATCCGTGTTCTAGTGTAATCGTCAATCAGATACTATCAATGCCGTTATTCATGTAGATTTATTTTTACAACGTTGTCCTCAAAAAATACCTTTTCTCTATAACAGGCCTCGAATAATACGATACAATGCGAAAATGTCCTCAAACTATTTATGTATAAATACTTAATATTCAAACTATTGATTCTTCACACAATGAAAAATTCATTGTATTTTAGACAAAATATTCCCTTATTAATAATCTGCGGGACATTGTTTCTGATGTATATTGCTTATCTGTTTTTTATTATTTTCCGGAAATGAAATCTTACAGAGGACTACCTGTTAATAGTTACATTACGTGAGACTCGACATTTTTTCTGTTCTAGCTTGAGTTCGATTTAAATAATTGATTACTTTGTTTTTTATTCCAAATGTAAAGGATATACTTATATTGTTAACAGAACCCTATTGCAGGTACACAGTGGCGGGAAAATGCTCAAATCCGTGTTCTAGTGTAATCGTCAATCAGATACTATCAATGCCGTTATTCATGTAGATTTATTTTTACAACGTTGTCCTCAAAAAATACCTTTTCTCTATAACAGGCCTCGAATAATACGATACAATGCGAAAATGTCCTCAAACTATTTATGTATAAATACTTAATATTCAAACTATTGATTCTTCACACAATGAAAAATTCATTGTATTTTAGACAAAATATTCCCTTATTAATAATCTGCGGGACATTGTTTCTGATGTATATTGCTTATCTGTTTTTTATTATTTTCCGGAAATGAAATCTTACAGAGGACTACCTGTTAATAGTTACATTACGTGAGACTCGACATTTTTTCTGTTCTAGCTTGAGTTCGATTTAAATAATTGATTACTTTGTTTTTTATTCCAAATGTAAAGGATATACTTATATTGTTAACAGAACCCTATTGCAGGTACACAGTGGCGGGAAAATGCTCAAATCCGTGTTCTAGTGTAATCGTCAATCAGATACTATCAATGCCGTTATTCATGTAGATTTATTTTTACAACGTTGTCCTCAAAAAATACCTTTTCTCTATAACAGGCCTCGAATAATACGATACAATGCGAAAATGTCCTCAAACTATTTATGTATAAATACTTAATATTCAAACTATTGATTCTTCACACAATGAAAAATTCATTGTATTTTAGACAAAATATTCCCTTATTAATAATCTGCGGGACATTGTTTCTGATGTATATTGCTTATCTGTTTTTTATTATTTTCCGGAAATGAAATCTTACAGAGGACTACCTGTTAATAGTTACATTACGTGAGACTCGACATTTTTTCTGTTCTAGCTTGAGTTCGATTTAAATAATTGATTACATCGTTTTTTATTCCAAATGTAAAGTATATACTTATATTGTTAACAGAACCCTATTGCAGGTACACAGTGGCGGGAAAATGCTCAAATCCGTGTTCTAGTGTAATCGTCAATCAGATACTATCAATGCCGTTATTCATGTAGATTCATTTTTACAACGTTGTCCTCAAAAAATACCTTTTCTCTATAACAGGCCTCCAATAATACGATACAATGCGAAAATGTCCTCAAACTATTTATGTATAAATACTTATTCAAACCATTGATTATTTACACAATGAAAATCTTATTGTTAGTATTTTAGACAATTATTCCCTTACTAATAGTCTGCAGGACTTTGTTTCTCATATACCTTACATTGTTTATCTGTTCTTGCTCCAACGATAGTTGTATTTTTGGGGTCGTGTCCTCGAACTATCAATACCATAGATTTAACGTATTTTTTGAGGTCTTGTCCTCATTCAATACGTTACATCTAAAATCAATTTTCTTTGTTTACGTTTGATTGATAATTGAAACTACTGTTATAGGGGTTAGAGGTGCTGCATTTACACTTGTTGCCGCAATAAAAAACATGAGGCCCAAATAATGCGTTAGGCATATATATATATATATATATATATATATATAATATATATTAATAATTAAATACATAGATTAAATAGAAGAACTCATACAATTTAAGTTACAACCTTCAAGAAAGTAGTGTTCATGAGTGTATACAATTATTTTTAGTTATAAAATATTACAAAATGCTAAGATACTTTAACTTTCTACTAACTTAATTGTTTAGGTTACATAACTAATTTTTACTCGGAAGTATTATGTGGATGTAAACGCCCCGCGCTCGATCTAGTTACGCCAGGTCTTTCGGTACAGGTGTCATCTGATGTGCCAGCTTCTGTACACCCACGCAGAGCCGCTCATACCTCGGACGCTTCACTTCCACCTCATGCTCCAAGACGTTTTCTTCGAGACGCAGCTTCTCTTCGTCTACTACTAGCTGCGTCTCTTTCTCCGTCTCTTGTAACTTATCTTCTCGAACACGAGCTACTCAGCTACAAGCCGAGCTTCCTCGTCTTCAAGAAGACTCTTACGCTTACGGACTCGGGCGAGCTCTGTGCTCACGTTACCGCGAGCAGCGCGCTTCCTCTCCCAAGCTAACGTCAGTGCCGCCATCTCTTCTGGGATCCGATGGGCACTTACCATGGCGCTTTCTAACTGATCCATTTCCTGTGAAAGCGTCATGGGGGTGTCGGGCAGAGGCGATATTAGCGGTGGAGGCATCGTCACATCTATGACACATGTACCGTCTACGAATAGACTGGCTTCCAAACTGTCATCACTCAGCGACAGCGTTTCTGCTGGGGTCCCTCTTGCTTTAGGTGACGTCGACGTCTTCACCGACCTGCTCCACGTGGTAGACGTCGTCGCCACGGGTCTTCCTCGGATCCCCAGCTTCTTCTTCCTACCCGTTGCTACAGTCGCAGTGGTTGTAGCAACGGATAACGCTGCCACTGCAGTGGTTACCATTGTAACTAGATCGTACTGCAAACAATACATAACTGTATTAAAACATTTAATAATTCATTAAGATTTTCTTCTACTTACCGCACCCGTCCTCAATTTTCCAAAACGGGGTTTCGGTACTGCCGGCTTCATGCATTTATTATCGGACATA